>VMRK01000547.1:0-126229 GCA_016801395.1 Leptodermis oblonga
CTCACCGAGTTATCTCCCCTGCGCGTCGCACGGGCGGACGGGACGACGCGCCACCGTCGCCCCCCTTGACGGACAGGGCCTCCGCCGGCCACGACGACGGACGCCACGGTGTTCCAGCTGTGGCACCGGCCCGCCCGGGCCCCGCATCCGCCGTGCAGCATGCACACGCGGGCCTCCGGCTGAAGGAGCGGTTCCTGCTGTTGCGCGAACTGGGGCGCGGCGGCATGGGCGTCGTGTACCTGGCGCGGACGAGCGCAAGGTGGAGGCGCAGGACCGCGATCCCGAGATGGCGGTGAAGGTGCTCAACGACGAGTTCCGGCGGCACCCGAAAGCACTGGTCGCGCTGCAGCGCGAGGCTCGCCGCACGCAGCACCTCGCCCACCCCAACATCGTGGCGCGTGCACGACTTCGATCGCCACGGCGACATCGTGTTCATGACGATGGAATACATCGACGGCAAGGACCTGCGCCGGGTCATTCGCGAGGACGCGGGGGGGGGGTGCGGCGCCCTGGCCCGTGCCTGGCCGCTGATCCAGGGCATGGGACGCGGCCTGCAGCACGCGCACGACAACGGCGTGGTCCACGCCGACTTCAGCCGGGCAACGTCATGGTCACCGGCGCAGGCACGGCCAAGTGTTCGACTTCGGCATCGCCCGTGCCGGCGCCTTCGCCACGACGGCCACGCGCCAACGCGACGACGCCACCGTGTTCGATGCGCATTCGCTCAATGCGCTCACGCCGCCCTACGCCAGCCCCGACGTGACCGCGGCAAGTGCTCGATGCCCGCCGACGACATCTACGCGCTGGGCTGCGTCGTGTTCGAGCTGCTCACCGGCGCCCACCCCTTCGAACGGATGAGTGCGGAAGACGCCATGCGCCACGGGCGCCGTGCGCCGCGCGTGCGCGCCTGCGCCCACGCGCGTGGCACGCCTTGCGCGACAGCGTGGCGTTCGAGCGGCACCGGCGGCCGCGCAGTGTCGCCGCGCTGCTGGACGAACTGCGGCCGCGCAGCGTGCGTGAGCGCCTGCGCGGGTGGCTGACGATCGCGCGATCGTCGTCGCGTCGCGCGATCGGCGGCTGGGCCATCCTGCGCGGCACCCACGCGGCACGCCTGTCGGCTGTCGCCACGGCGTTTGCGGACGGTGGCGACGAGGGGCACGCACTGAAAGCTTTCGAGCGCCTGGACGACGACGAGCGCGCCCGCTTCGTCCTGGACGGCAACCAGCGGATCGAGCCGTTCCTGGCGACGCGCCTCGATCGCTACTGGCATCCCGCCACGGGTGCCGAGGATTACGCGGGCGTGCAACGCGTCTTCGCGCTGCGCGACCGCCTCAAGCTGTTCTCGCCGTCGCTCGATGCGCGCAAGGCGGCCATCGAGCGCGAGCGCAACGATCGCCTGAAACGCCTTCGACAGCCGCTTGCGCGATGCCTTGCGGCCGGGACACTGCTGGACGGCCGCGGACGACAGCGCCCCGGTGCTGGTGCGGCCTATCCGTGCCCTGACCCCGACGGTGCACGGCAGGAAGGCGACGAGATCGCGCTGAAGTACGAAGCCGCCATCGCGGCGGCGACGGCCCGCGGCGACCGCGACCAGGCCAGTCGCCTGCTCGCGGTGGCCTCGGGACTGTTCCCCGATGCGCCGCGCCTGCGCGGCCTGCGCGATACGACCCAGACGGTGGGCACGCCGTCGGCAGCGGAGGCGACGATGGCCGAAATGGCCTCCGCGATCGAGGCGGTCAGCGCGCGACCGCGGCCGCGATACGGACAAGGCCCGGCAGGCGCTCGATCGCGCGCGTGCCCTCCAGGCGGACAACGGGTTCGTCAAGGACGAAGGGCCCGGCTGATCGCCGCGACCTACCTGACCAGGCCCAGACAAGGCCCGACACGGGCACTGGCAGGAATCCGTGGGACCTTGCGCGGTGCCATGAGCGCCCTGGGACGTCGCGCCGACCTGCAGGCGGCGCGTGAACGCTACGACCTGGTCGCGACCATCGAGGCCGCGCTGGACGGCACGCCGCCGGTCGCGGCCGGCACCGTGGCCGATATCCAGAAGCGCTACGACGCCCTGCGCCGCACCGACGCCAGGGGCTGCGCCAGCTGGAGGGCGAGTTGCGCGATGCCGGCCGCGCCGGTGCCCTGTCGATGGCCACCCTGCCGCGTCGCTGACCGCGCAAACACGTCCCGAGGCAGCGGGGGACGTGGTGGGCCAACGCCCCCTGGAAGCCACCACGCATGGCCTGGCCCGCCACCAGGGCGGCGACCCGTGCAACCTGACCGCGCTGGCGGGAAGCGGCCGCTCGTGCATCGACGTGCTGAGCGACGGTACCCGTGCACCGACGACGGTGGTGGTGCCGGGCGGTGACGGCCTGGCGCCGTACGCGATCACGCGGGCGCCGATCACCGTCGCGGATTTCAACCGCTACTGCGCGGTCACCGAGCATTGCGTGCCGTTGACCGCGACCCGGCCCAGCCGGCGCGTCGCCTGTTCCTTGCGCAGGCACGCATGTACGCGAGCTGGTTGTCGCGCCTGTCCGGGTACGGATACCGCCTGCCCACCGAGGCCGAGTGGAAACATGCGATCGTCGGCAGCGCTACCTGCCAGGATGCTGCGCGCCGCGACCGCCGCGCGACGGCGGCACGTGGGGCACGACGCTCGACGCGCGCATCGGCGAATGGGTGTGGCCACGTCCCACACGGTGGTGGTCAGCGCCAGCAAACCCTGCACGCCTCGCCGCGCCAGGACGATCGCGGCCCCCCCCAGGCCGACGTCGGCTTTCGCCTGGTGAGGATGCTTCGATGAGCCTGCTGGAGCAACGGACCAATCACGCATTACGCGCGCTGGACGACGACCTGCGCACCGGTCGGACCAGCGTCGAGGACTATCGCGCGCATCGTCGCCACCTGTTCCAACGGCTGCGTGCCAGTCTCGAGACAACGCGGGACATCACCGTGCGCCGGCCGACGCCCCCCACCGTGGCGGCCCCGTCGGATCGTGGATCGGCATCGTCGGCGGCGGGCGCGATGCATCCTCCAGGCATGCGCGCCGGTGCGGTCGTCGTCTGGACACTGCTGTTGATCCTGCTGGCCGGCTGCGTGGTGATCCTGCTGCCGATCGTCCGTGGGCCATGAACCCGCCACCACCGTTCTGCTTCCGCTTCCCGAGACCCAACGCATGACCGACTTCGATCTCGACACCTTGTTGCAACCCGTCAGCGACACGTCGCCGGCTGGCGACGACCTGGAATACGACCCCGCGTTCCTCGACCTGGAACGGATCGCCTCGCCGATGGCCGAGCGCGCCGTGGGCGATGCCGTGAAGGAGGCGCGCGAGCCGGACTGGGACAAGGTGCGCGTGGACGCGACGCGGCTGCTGGGCATGTCGAAGGACATCCGCATCGCCGTGCGACTGGTGTGCGCCTGGACGCGCAGCGATCACCTGCCGGGGTGGGCATCCGGTCTCGAACTGCTGCATCGGCTGCTGCACGAGTTCTGGGCCGACGTGCATCCACGCCCCGACGCGGAAGACGACGACGATCCGACGGCACGGGCCAACGCCATCGCGGCCGTCTGCGACACCCGCGGTGCGCTGGGCTACTTCCGCAACGCCACGGTGGTCGCCTCGCCCCGCATGGGTCGGTTTTCGCTGCGCGACCTGCGGCTGGCCAGCGTACGCTGAAGATCGAGGCGTCCCACGACGGCACGCCGCCGCTCACGCTGGTCGACATCGAGGCCTGCTGCCTGGACTGCGCCGAAAGCGATCTCCGCGACGCGGCCGACGCGGCCACGCGCGCGCTGACCCACGCCGAAGGCATGGCCTGGTTGCTCGGCGACCGGCTGGGCCTGGCGGCCCCCGACCTGCAGCCCCTGTTGCAGGACGTGCGAGAACTGAACGGTTTCCTCGGCACGCAGGTGGCCCGCCGCTGCCCCGTGCCCGCCGGGGAGCAGCCCCCGGCGAGGATGCGACCGAGGACGGCCCGGTTCGGGCATACCCGGCCGGATCGAGAGCCCCCAGGACGCGGCACGGGCCATCGATCGCATCTGCGATTACTACGCCCGCAGCGAGCCGTCAGCCCGGTGCCGTTGCTGCGCTGCTGGCTCGCCCTCCCATCTGCTCCTCGGCGGCCTGGGGTCCTGACGCTCGAGGATCTGGCTCCGGGCGGCCTGGGCGAACTGCGGGTGGTCGCGGGAACGCCGGAGGAGGACTGACCGGCCGTGCCGGCCGTCGGCCGCGATCCCGGGAAAGGCGTCAGAGCGGCTGCCCCAGCCTCGCTTCCAGCAGGGGGCGGTAGGTGCGGCTGACGCGGAATTGTTCGCCGCTGGTCAGGATCACCTTGAACTCGCCATGCGAGATGGATTCGAGGGCGACGATGCTGTCGATATTGACGATGGTGGAGCGGTGGATGCGGATGAACTGCCGGGGGTCGAGGCTGGCTGCCACCTCCTGCATGGCGGAGCGGTAGATCAGCCGGCGGTTGCCGACATGCAGGCTCAGGTACACCCCGGCGCTCTCGATACAGTCCACGGATTCGACCCGGACCAGCTCCGTGCGCTCGGCGGACTTGATGACGAAGCGATCGAGATAGCGGGGCGGTACCGGCGTAGGCGACAACGATTTCTCCAGTTTCTGCCTGAACTGCGCCAGAGGCGCCTCGTCCAGCTGTCCCTTCAGCCGATCCACGGCGATCGACAAACGCTTGGGGTTCAGCGGCTTGAGTACATAATCCAGCGCCATCGCCTCCAGCGACCCGATGGACTGCTGATCGAAGGCGGTGAGGAACAACGTGGGAGGCATGCGCGATACGCCGATGTGCCCGACCACCTGTATGCCGCCCAGCACGGGCATCTGCACGTCCAGCAGCATCAGGTCGGGCGCGTACCGGTCGACCAGCTGGATGGCGTCGAAACCGTTGCCGGCCTCGAAGATCTCGTGGATATCCGGGTCGCGCCCAGGTAGTCGATCGCACTTTGGCGCTGGTGCACGTCCGCATCCACGACGAGGCATCGCAGCGGACGGGAACGTTCGGCCGGCGCAGACGGCATCATTTCCTTGCGACGCGTTTCGCTCGGTTCGTCCTCCAGGGACACCGTCATTCCGGGCCCGTAATGCGTGTCCTGGCCGCTCATGCGGAGGCGGATTCAACACAATAACGCTCACGCGCGAAAACCTTATTCGACGGCTTCATTGCAGCGGGCTCCGTTGTGCCAGTTTCGGCGAATTCGAAGCTTAGCCCGTCCCTGTGATGGGAAATAGAATTTGTTATGAAGCGGACATTTCAATCGATAAAGCGGCGTTTTTTGCACCACAGAACGGCGCATGGGGCGATTTTGTTACAAAACGCATGAGAACGTTTACATGCGCGATCCGCGCGTGAATGTGCCCATTACACATAACGTATCCGGCGTCACGTGAATTAATTACGCATAAAAACGTTATGCGTAGCTTGAGAAGGTGTTTCTATAATCGAAAAAGACATACGCGTACGCACTGGTACGGATAATCGATATTAATCAATTCTTCATGTAATGCATTTCGAACGAACGTTCTTTAAAGCGTAAGCCGTAACGAATAACGCAAGTTCCCCGACAAACGCAATCACCCCCGTGGCTTGCGCGACGGGGGTGATCGGGAGGGCGACGCGGCTGGGGTCAGCGCTTCTTTTTCGGCCTGACGTACAGCACCAGGCTGTGGTCCTCGATGACGTAGCCGTGCCGTTCGGCGATCTCATGCTGGAGGCGCTCGATCTCCTCGCTGATGAACTCGATCACCTTTCCGCTGTCAACGTCGATCATGTGGTCATGATGCTTGCCGCGGTCCAGCTCGTAGACGGCCTGCCCACCCTCGAAGTTGTGCTTCATGACGATGCCGGCCGCTTCGAACTGGGTGAGCACCCGATACACCGTGGCAAGACCGATGTCCTCCTGGTGCGCAAGCAGGCGCTTGTAGATGTCTTCGGCCGTGAGGTGGCGCTCGTCCGCCTCTTCGAAGATCTGCAGTATCCGCATGCGCGGATGTGTGACTTTGAGACCCGCCTTGCGGAGCTCCCTGGTTTCCTGGTCCATAAAGACCCCCTCGCGGTGCCGTCAGGCGCTTAGTGTATCATCGCAGGCTTCACGATCCGGACGTTACTACGCATGCATAAGCTCATTCGCACGCTGGGTTTGGCCATGATGGCAGTCGCCATCGCGGGCTGTGGCCTCGTCTATACCCCCGACGTGCAGCAGGGCAACCTGCTCGACAAGAAAAACGTCGATCAGCTGCAGCCCGGAATGACCAAACGTCAGGTCCTGGTGCTGCTGGGCACCCCCTCGGTCACCTCGCCGTTCGACCAGGATCGCTGGGATTACGTGTCCACCTTCTCGCATCGCGGCAAGAAGATGACCACCCTACCCTCACCCTGACCTTCAACAACGACACGCTGGTCCGCACCGAAGGCGATTTCTTCGCCCAGGATGCCCAGCAGTTGCTGAAGGACTCGCAGAAGTACAAGGCCAACCCCGTGGGCGGCGCCCAGGGCGACAAGAACACCAGCGCCGACGACAGCAAGAAGGACGACGGCGGCGTGTTCGGCGGCGGTTCGTCGGGCGACGGCAAGAAGTAAGCGCTGGCCGTACCCGGTCGGCCGGATCAGGCGCCGCGTTTCGCGCGGCGCCGCCGCGCCTCCATCGGGTCCAGGATCAGCGGCCGGTAGATTTCCACGCGGTCGCCTGCCTCAAGCGGCCGCTCGGGCGCCACCTTTTTCGCGAAGATGCCCAGGCGTGACGGTCGGGCACCAGCCCCGCGGGCAGCCGCGGCAGGGCCATCGTTACCGCTTCCCAGGCCGACGTGCCGGCCGGCACGACCAGGGCCACCACGCCCTGCCCCTCCGGCCCCGCGTAGGTCACTTCCACGGCAAGCTCAGCCATACTGGCGGCGGGCCTCGTCGCAGAAATCGTCAACCATGCGATTGCCAGTTGCTGGAAGCCCATCTTCAGGACCGAGCCGCCCAGGCCCGCGTAGTCGAAATCCAGCGCCAGCGCGATCTTGCAACCCACCTCGCCCAATGCCTGGAAGGTGAACAGGCCATCGAGCGAGCGGAACGGGCCTTCCACGAACTTCATGGTCAGGCTTTCCGGACGCACCATGGTGTTGCGGGTGGTGAAGCTCTGCCGCAGGCCGGCCAGCTTGAGATCCAGCCGGGCCACCAGCACATCGGCTTCGCGCTCGATCACGGTGGCCGCATCACACCACCCGAAGCGCTTTGGGTATGCTTCCACATCGTTGACCAGGTCGAACATCTGCCCCGGCGTGAAAGGAACGATCGCACTGCGGCGGATTTCAATCATTAGCTGACCTCGTCTTATGTGCCGGCAAACGGACCCGCCGGCCTTGTATCAGGGACCCGATAGACCGATTTTAGCGGACATGGCAAAAGCGAAACCGAAGGACACGGAAAAAGAAGGCGGCGGCACGATCGCGCTGAACAAGCGCGCGCGCCACGAATATCACATCGACCAGCGCTTCGAGTGCGGCATGGCCCTGGAAGGCTGGGAGCTGAAATCGCTGCGCGCCGGCCGGATCAACTTCGGCGAGGGTTGCTACGCGATCATCCAGCACGGCGAGGTGTTCCTCGTCGGCGCCCAGATCCCGCCCCTGATCAGCGCCTCCACCCACGTGATCGCCAACGACCGGCGCACGCGCAAGCTGCTGCTTCACCGCGAGGAGATCGACCGCCTGATCGGCGCCGTCGAGCGCAAGGGCTACACCCTGGTGCCCACCGCGATGTATTGGAAGCACAACAAGGTGAAGTGCGAGATCGGCCTGGCCAGGGCAAGCAGGAGCACGACAAGCGCAACACCGACAAGGAACGCGAATGGGCGATCGACAAGCAGCGCGTCATGCGCTCGCACAATCGCATGGGCTGACCTGAACGGTCGGGCGGTGCCCATTGTGGGTGCCCCCCCCGCCCATATACTGTGGGATGTAGTCACACCACGTTTTTCCCGGGGGTGTTCTGGTTTCGACGGGGTAGTGCGATCTACTGGTGCATGCCGAGGGGGCAGCTTTCCTCGTTAAACCAGCCGCAAAACATATAGTTGCCAATGACAACTACTACGGTGACAACTCGGTGGCTCTCGCCGCCTAAGCTGTCCGGCCCCTAAAAAAGGCCAAACCCCCGAACCGATCTTGTGCTCATGCTCGTCGGTGTAGGGTCACTATCATGAGACCGCCGAAAGACCCTCCGTCTGTGGGTCTGACGCTAGATCAATCAGATATGTCCGCCGGTGCGCTTAGCACGCCGTGCTGTCGGTGGACGAGATCTAACGGTGAGCTAAGCATGTAGATCTGGAGATTAAACGCCTTCGGACGCGGGTTCGACTCCCGCCACCTCCACCAGTTATGGCCCCTAAGTGATTGATTCTCTTAGGGGCTTTTTTATTGGCTTGGTCTGGATTGGTCTGTTTTGGCCTGGGTTTGGTCAACTTTTGGTCAACACCCATGAGCGCATCAGCGCCGCGATCGCCGCTTCTTTGCACGCCCTGGAACATACGATGCGGTGAACGCATCGTATCGAGCCTTCTCCTCTGCTGTCAGTACCGGCATGCCGGCACCGCGACCGCCGTAGGGACACAGGCCAGGGGTGGCAGCTTGTCTACCGAGGCTGCTCAGCCTCGGTCCAGCGAAACGCTCAACCCATGCGCGCCCCTTTGCCTCTGAAGGCACGCGATACGTGCCTCGCGGCCCGACCCACCAAGCAACGACCCATCCGTGCCCGTCGCGCTCCAACGTCGCGAACGTACCTCCCTGATAGGGGGACTTGCGTCGAAGCGTCCGTTTATGGTGGACCAGAGGATCATGAGCGGGACGATACCCAGCCCGAATCTCAGATGTGTGACGCGCTGACGGCATCACGCGAGGTTCTTCGGGCAAGTGGCCGCCGCGACTGAACTACAGGGCGATCGGCTTGACCAACTCGGGCTTGTTGTTCCTGGGGTTACCCACGGCCTTCGGCACGGGGTGGTAGACGAGGTCGGCCTCCGGGGCCGCCACCAGCGTTGCACTGGCTTCGTCGGGCGAGCCCTCGACCCATATCCGCCATAGGTCGGGCGGGAGGATCACAGGCTGCCGGTCGTGGATGTCACGGGAGACCTTCCCTGGCTCGCCGGTGACGATGGTGAAGGTCCGACTCCACTCCTCGCCCTCGGCGGAGCGCCAGGCGTCCCACAGCCCGGCGAACATGAGCAGGTGGCCGGCCGGGTCGTGGATGAAGTACGGCTGCTTGCTGCCGGTCACCCCCTTCCACTCGAAGTACCCGGACGCCGGCACCAGACAGCGGCGCTTCTTGAACGCGCTCCGGAAGGCAGGCTTGGTGGCCACGGTCTCTGCCCGGGCGTTGATCATATTCGCGCCGATCTTCGGGTCTTTCGCCCAGCTCGGGATCAGGCCCCAGCGCAGGGCCTCGACCTTGTACCCAGCCTCGCCGCGATCCACCACGAGCGCTCGCTGCGTCGGGGCAATGTTGAACTGGTCTTCCCGCTGGTGGATCTCGCTGAGGATGTCCACCTCGAGGTCGTGCAGAACTTCCTTGGCCTCACGGCTCAGGGACACGGGTCCGAAGGTGGCATAGCGTCCGCACATGGCCGCAGCATAGCTGCGGGGCGTGACGCGGGCGTCAGCGAGTCTCAAGCGCCGCCAGTCGGTCCTCTAGGCCCTGCCGAAGCGCGATCTCGCGGCGCAGGGCGCCGACCACCGTGGAAAGGATGGCCTCCAACCCGAGATTGAGGGGGACTGGCGTCCCATCTTCGTTTGTGGCGTTGCGGTCACCTTCAGCAAGCATCGGGTCAATGTCCTGCATCTCCGGGCTCAGGAAGCTGCGCCGAGTGATGCCGTCGTCGTGCCAAAGGCCGATATCCGCATATCGCCATGTGCACGGCTTCATCGCAAGAATCTTCTGGATGTCCGCCTCGCCGTCGGCTGCCGAATCCAAGTAAACGATAGCCTTCTTCAGGCGTGGGTCTGAGGTCGCGAAGCTGAAGTTACCGATGAGAGCACCGTCAATGTAGAGCGAAGCGACGTTCGTCCAGTTGATGTTGTAGACGTTTCCTCCCACGGCGCCACCACTGCCCGCACGCGTGACAACACCTTTTGCGCGGAGGCTGTCGTCCAGCTGAAGCTGGCCGGTCGGCGTCAGTGTCGCCTTACCCACGGTGGTATCGGTGTTCGGATAAAAGTCGATCGAGCCGGACGCACCCTTCGCGCCCAGAATGAGCTTGGCACTGGGCGTAACCAAGGTTCCGCCTACGCTCACCTGGCCGTTTACCGTTAGCGATCCGGTTACCGTGCCACCACTCTTGTCCAGCTTACGGTTGTCAAGATCGACGTCGTTGTTGTCCAGCTTCCGGAGCGCACCGGAGGTGTCATCGCCGGTGGAGGTGTTGAAGTCGGGGCGCGTAAGAGCCATGGGGCATCCTCAGAAGTTAGCCACGTCGATGACGAGGAAGTTGTAGGCGTCCTGTCGGGCACCGTTATTGAAGGTCTGGTTGGCGGGGTGATCAATGGCGTCCGTCTGCGGGGACGACCAGGTGATCTGCTGGCCGTTGAGGGCCGCCATCAGGTAGTTGGTGAAGTCGATCCAGGGAGGGCGGCGGCGACCCGACGCCGCCGATCACCTGGCTCGTGTAGATGTACGCGGAGTTGCCGGTGACCAGAGCGGGCGAGCCCGTGTACGAAGCGTTCGCAGGGATGCCGTTGGCAATCGAGCCATTCACCGCGCCGACGACCCGCATGTACTTCATGCGCGAATCGAAAACGACGGCGTTGGTGGCCGGATTGCGCACGCGCAGCCCGAGCGGTCCGTTGGCGACGCCATAATCGGGTGTGTCGAACAACCACCATTCCACCGTGCCGGACGTGTCCGCCACCATGAACGTGTAGGTGATCGAAGTACCAGATCGCGTGGCATAGACCATGGCGCACGGCTTGGCACACCGCCACGCGAGCGCAGGCGAGTTGCCCGTGACCGTGATCGAGCCCATGCGCCACTTGCCCTTGTTCGCAGACGTACCGGGATCGAACGAGCCCTTGGTGCGAAGCGCCAGGTTCTTGTACGTCTGGTCGATCTGGATGCCACCGCCGGATGTCTTGGTGCGGAAGCCCTCGGTCATCAGGTAAAGAATCCGTAGGTGACATCCACGGCACGCCGCAGGCTGGCCGCGGGGTTGTTGGCCCACGACCAGCTCACGCCCTGCGTGTTGATACTCACAGTGGGGAGGACCAGCCCCGACGACCCGTCGCTGGGCAACGTGGCGATGAACGGGGTGCCGTTCGCCAGGTTCCCGTCAGCAATCGAGCCATCGGCCGTACCGGTGTTGAAGAAGCCCAGCACCTTCGTCAGGTGGGTATCCAGCGTGACCAGCACGGCGGCCGTGGTCGCGTCGCGGCATCGAAAGCCCCCTCCCATCAGCTGAGCACTCCGATCTCCACCACCACCACGCCTGCCGCGTTGGTCATGCGCCAGCCGTTGCTGTCCTCGGTGATCGTGAAGGTGTTGCCGCGGACGTAGCGGGTGCCGTTCTTGTTGATCTCCCAGACGGGCTGGCCGTTGGAGTTGACGGCGGTCGACTTGATCTGGTTACCGATCATCGCGTCGGTGATCCAGCCCGTGCCTATCAGCGCCTGGTTCAGGAACACCTGTCCGCCCTGCACCACCAGCGGGTAGATCAACGGCGCCGAGCCGTTGCTGGCATCGAACACGGCGAAGGTGGCCGCATTGACCAGCACCTGAGAGGTGACGTCGCCGCCGCTGTAGTCCACGCCGAGCGAGATGCCGGCCAGGTAACGCTGGCCGTTGGCCGCAACCTGCGTCTTGATCGAGTAGCTGGACGAGACTTTCCCATCGAGTGTCGCCTGGGCCTGCTGGACAGTCTGGATGGAAGCGGCGTATCCGCCCACCTGGGCCGTCAGGCTTTCCGTCTTCTGCGCCTCGGCTAGGTCTCCGTCCACGCGTGTGATTGAGTAGGTGTAGATGCCCGCCTTGCGCGTGTTGGCCCCGGCTTTCGTGGTATCCGCGCCAGCCTTCACCGGCACGCCTGAGGTGACCTCGATCACATCGACCCGGCTGGCCACCGACGTGACCTTGTCGCCGAGCTGGTCGACCTTGAGCGTGGTGTCGTGGATCGACGCGGCCTGGCCGTAGGCCGTCTGGACCAGGCTACCCACGTCCTCCCACACCGCGGCGTTCGTGCCCGGCTCCGCGCCGTTGGGCGACCGGCGACCTTCGCCCGCCAGAGATGGTTCGCGTGCCCGACGATGTCGCCGACGCTGTAGCCCTTCGCGGCGATCCAGTCCGGCGGGTTGAGGTAGGCATCGACGCCGGCCGCCGCGTCGATGTCGGCCAGCAGTTCAGCCTGCAGCGCACCGCGGCCGATGGTCCCCTTCCAGTAGTCCTGCAACAGGTTCGGGTCGGAAATGCTCTGGCCGTTCACGGCGCCGTTGACCGGATACCACGAGCCGACGTTGCCGGCCTTGTCGACGATCCGGCCCCAGAAATACAGCGAGGCGCCAGCAGACAGGCCGTGCAGCTCGGTGTGGTCGCCCGGGTAGCTGTAGTCGCCCATCTTGTAGGCTTTCGTGCCATCGGCGTCCGGCCGAACCGCGTTGGTGCTGGCCCAGATTTCCGTGGTCCGGGTGTCGGACGTGTTCGGCGGGAACGTCCAGTCCAGGGCGATGCCGAACGGCAGGGACGTCGCCGTGAGCGTCGTCAGTGCCGGCGGGGCGCCTGTCTTGCCGGTGATCGCCGTCGGCGCGCTCAGGGCCACCGTCGAGGGCGAGTCAGCGTTGTTCAAGGCCGTGACCCGCGCCGTATACACGCCGGTGTAGACCCCGATCACGTCCACCGACGTCGTCGGCACCGTACCGGCCGGAATCCACTGGCCGTTGTCCTTCTGCCACTCCACCTTGTAGTTCGCCGCGCCGCCGTCCGGGGCATCCCAGGCGATCGTCATGACGTTGTTGGCGACGTCCTGCTCGACCACCTGATGGCTGGACACGCGTACGTTCAGCGCCGGCTTCTGCGAGCCCACCGGCAGGCGGCTGATGGGCGGCACCTGGATCTGGGCACCGCTGTCGATCCGCGCGAACTTGCTCGCGTTGTGCTGGATCGCGTTGATGGTGAACTGGATCTTGCCCGCGCCCACATCTTCGGTGACGCTGAGGATGCGAAAAGTCTGCACGGCGAGCGTGGCGCTTTCGACGTGCCACACCGACTGCACGACCGGCGCCTCGGTGAAAGCCTGCCCCACCTGCAGGTCGCGGCCGTTGACGACCGAAATGGTTCGGGTTTGTGAAACGCCCTGCGAGTCGAGCACCGTCAGGGTGTCGCCCACTTCACGGCGTCGGGCGCGCGGTCCACGGTGATGACCGTGCTGGTAGCGGCGCTGATGCGTCCGCCCTGCCGCGCACCGGCACGGTTCGGGTCTTGCACGGTGATCTTCTGACCAGGCGCCGCCTTGAGACCTTCCAGGCCGACCGCGAACGTTACCGAGTCGGTCTCGTACTGGCTCGTGATTGTCGCCCACAGACCCGCGCGGTGAGCCTGACCCTGGCTCGTGCAGCCGAAGGCCGCGAACTCGGTCTGCTGGATGCCGTAGCGACCTATGCCCTCGTTGTCCGGAACGTATTCCGGAATGGGCTTATAGCTGTTCGTCGGATCGTTGTAGGTAACCAGCGCCGTCGTGAAGCGAGTCTTGCGTCCGCTGGACTGGTAGGTAAAACGGCCGTCGATGACGTTCGCGGCGTTGTAGGCGTAGACCGGTCCTCCGGCATGTCCGCCGCGGTGGTGATAGCCCCGCCCATCCAGTACGACACGCCGCGGAAGACCGAGGCCATATCGCCCAGCAAACGGAACGCGTCCGCTTTCTGCTGGAGGCAGGTCGTGCAGGCGAAGCGCGGCTCCTTCCCGCCCTTGCCGTCGTCGACAGGCTCATCGCTGTACTGGCCGATCCGGTACAGCTCCCATTTGTTCATCAGGGAGGCGTCGATCAGGTCGCCCAGGCCGAAGCGGTTCTGCACGACCATGTCGTACAGAATCCACGCCGGGTTGTTGGTCCAGGCCACCTTGAACGAGCCATCCCAGACGCCGTTGTAGGCGCGGGTCTTCGGGTCGTAGTTCGACGGGACGCGGATCATCCGCCCGAACACCACGTAGGAGCGGGCCGGGATGTTAGAGAACTGGGAGGCGTCGCCGCTGATCGCCACATAGGCGCTGTTCGGGTAGCGCAGCTTGGCGTCGATGATCTCCGTCAGCGAGACGATGCGCGTGGTATCTGCCACCGTGGCGCTGTTGGCATTCGGCGTCAGGCGGCGGACGCGAACGTTCCAGCCGGTGGCGGCCTTGGGCAGATCGATGCGGATGGTGCGCTGGTAGGCACTGCTGGCCTTGCCGTTGAAGGCGCTGTTGACGACCGTGTTGTAGTCGCCGTTGTCGGTCGACACGTCGATCGCGAACTGCACCATGTAGCCGTTGATGTCGCCGTTCTTGGTGTTGCTCTTCTGAAGCGAGTCGGCCTGCAGGGTGATCGACACGGCGGACAGCGACGTGTTGGCGATCTGGCGGACCCACGGGTTGTCCGACTTCAGCTCCGTGGCGATCGCAATTTCGTTTTTCACCGAGCCGTAGCCAGGGATGTACGCCTGGTCCTGGGTGCCCGATCGCATCTGGACCGAGATGCCGGTGAAGTTGAGCGAGCCGTCCGGGTTGGCCACGGGCGTGCCGTCGAGCTTCACCGATTGCAGCCCGTTCACCAGGCCGCTGATCTCCCCTTCCGACAGCAGGTCTTCGATCTGGAAGTAGGAGATCGACCGGAGCGTGTCCGGTGCTTCGACCGGGGTATGCGCGGATTCGCCGCCCTTGAAGCCGACAATGCGAGGTTCGAGGCCCATGGGTTTCCCAAAAGAAAAGGCCCGCACGTGGCGGGCCTTAGAGTGGTGATCTGTGTCGAGCGATCAGTCGGGGTCGTACGGACTGGTCTTCGCGTTACCAAGCGTGCTGCCGGCGCCAACGTTCGACGGGCGCGAGCTGTAATCCACAGCCTCGATGCCAGCGGAAATAACCGCAGAGCCGACCTCGATAGGGCCGCCGTAGATGACCGGCACGCAACCGCCTTGCGCCGTGGTGTTCACCGGTCCGCTGAAGATGTAGCTGCTGGCCTGGTGTCGGCAGCCTCCCCGTTTTTTCCGGCCTTTGGCTGTGGGCTGAGCATCTGCACGACGCCGCCGGCAATCATTCCGATACCGGCCGTCACGAAGATGGCACCCAGGGGCGACAGCGTGCCAAACGAAAATCCCGAAATAGCGAAACCGACTACGACCAGCACAGCTCCGACGATCGTGGTGAGGGCTCCTCCGCTCTTCGCTCCAACATGGATCGGTGCGAAAGTGATGCAATCACCGCCCGGCTCTTTCAGCTGCTCTATGCCGATGTTCTCGCGATGCGCGCCACGCCCTCTGAAAACCGCGAACTCGATGCCCTTGCTCGCTGCGTTAACCAGAAAGTCGCGTGCCGCCGGGAATTGCGAACAGAGCCATGCCCCGGCTTCAGCTGGGGTCTTTGTGTCGAGGTGCACGAAGTGCGTTCGGCCGTAGCGCTTTCCCAGCACTCCCAGCAGGCGGATCTCAGTCGCGGCCATGACGTTCCCAAAAGTAAGGCCCCTTTCGGGGCCTTGGTTTAGTCGAGTGTGGTTGGCGTTATCTCAACGCCGGAATTTGGATTTATCGTAATGCGGAAACGCTTCGTCTCGCCTGGATGGAGACTTGCCGCCGCCTCCCTGCGATCCTGTCCTTCCCTGTACCCGCACGCACCGCTTCCGGTGTTCCACGTGCCCACGACGTGATCGCCTGCGGGAACGTGGAAAACGGCACGCTCTCCGGTCGCGAGCTTCGCGATGACCTTGCCGTCGAGGAAAACGGCACCAAAGCAACCGCTCCCGGCGAAGCCTACGTCGCGAGTCACTACCAGAGTGGCGTCACCATCAGCCGGGCTTTGGAACGCCAAGAGGCGGTCGGCGGTGGGCATGCGCAGCTGATCGGGTCGCGGCGGCTTCGTAGCGCAACCGGCCAGCAGGCAAGCCGCGGCGATAATTCCGAGTGTCCTCATGCTCTTCCCCTTGATCGAAACACCCGATTCTACCCAAGACGCCAGACCGAGCGCGTGACCTCAGCCCAGTAGCCGCCGTACACGTCACGCGAGCTGAGCCGGCCATCGAGATGGTGCAGAATCAGGCCGTCGCCCAGGTAGATGGCCGCGTGGTTCGGCACGAGGTTATCCGACCGAATTTGCATGAGGATCAGGTCGCCGGCCGACAGATCGTCCATGGCGATCTTCTTGAAGCCGGCAGCGGCCATTGCCGCATCGCTATACAGGTCGCTATGCCCGTCATCCCACCAGCCGTCACGACGGTCCGGATCAGGCAGTTGCACGCTGCGCTCCCGCGCGTACCAGTCACGGCACAGCGCCCAGCAGTCCAGCACACCGTGCGCCCACTCACGCCCCACCAGCGGCGCCTCGTAGCCCGTCGGCTCTATCATCTGGGTGTCTACCACCCGCGGTGCCCCGCCATCAGCCATAACCGACACGATCGCCCATGGCAGTCCGGACGCCTCGCAACCGACCATGTCCGCCTGGGAGGGCCTGGCCGCGACGTTGGGATGCGAGTGCGCGATGGCGACCACCTCGCCGTCGTCGTCCGCCGCCGCGTAGTCCTGCGGCGAAAGGATGAAGTGATCGTCGGGCGTTGCCGCCATGTTCTGGCAGGGCACATACCGCTCCCTACCCTTGCGCACGATGACGAGCCCACAGCACTCGCGCGGATACTCGGCCAGCGCGTGCGCGTGGAAGTCAGCTTGCGTCTTAGGGTTCATCGGATCAACGTCGCAGCGGGGAAGGAGCCATAGGACAGTTCGCCGTTCGGCCATGGCCGCAGGCGACAAGAGGTGAGCCGGCCGCCGCATGCGTCCTGCGCGGGATCGTCCGTAGGTGTGTCGTCCGCCTTCGCCACGGCCGGGCCGGTGTAGCCGCAGTAGGGTCCGCGGTATCCGCCCTTGATCAGCCAGCTACAGACGTTCGCGATGATGTCGCGCCCCGGAAGCTGTTGCGTTCCGAAGTCCAGCGGGCTCGATAGCTCCCACGTGACCTGGGTCTTGTCCTCCGAAGACCTTCGCTCGAGGAACCACAGTTCCGGCGGCACCTCCTGCGAAGGGTCGGCCGTCGGGTTGCCCCCGGGGAAGTTGGCAGCGTCGAGGTACTTGCCGAGGGTCCGCCGCGGGTGAGGCGCGCGCCGACCAGATCCTGATAGGCCAGGCACAGAGCCGTGATACGCCCACCCACGTTTCCCGCCGACAGCGTCGGCACCGGAGGCTGATCCGGGTCGATCACGAAGCCCTGGGCGATGATCGGCCAGGGCTCGAACACATTCCCCTGCCAGTAGATCGGCCCGACCTGCGGTAGCCATGGAACCGCAGGATGTCGCCGGCGCCGCCGCCGGTGATGGATCGTGCGTCGATCTCGAACAGTTCAACCCACGCTCCCGGCTGCAGCGTCTGGATATCGGAAAAAATCGTCACGGAACGAAGTCCTCTTCGAAAACGGCCGTCAGCGTCACGAGGCCTGCGACGGCCGGCGACTCGGTATAGGCCTCGCACACGAAGTAGCCCTGCGTACCGTTCGGCGGTGTCCACAGGAACGAACGGGCACCGGCATGCGCGTCAAGGAAGTCCGTAATGGCTTCAGCTCGTAGGCGTAGACGTCAGCGACCGTGATGTTCCACTTCCGCTGGGCGCTGTTTATGCCGTCCTGCGCTCGCTGGGTATAACCATCGCCATACCCAGCCTTGAGCACCGAAAACGTCTTCGACCCGTTCGTTCCCGCGTGCACCTCGAAATTGAAGACATCAGCCACGAGAGGCCCTCCATAGCTTTCCGCCCGGCTGCATCGACATCGCGATTTCCTTCTGGGCTACCGCCCGCATCTGCTCGCCCATGGTCTTGCCGAACTCGCTCGCCTGGCTCGCCGTTACGTCCGACGACGCGCTGCCATCGCTGGCAATGTTGATGTTCACCGCCACCTGCACGGCGCCGGCGTTGGAGCCCTGTGGCGAACCGTTCTGCATCGGCGTGATCGTCCCGCCCTCCTGCCCGGTGAGCAGGTAGGTCTGGCCACCGGCGGTGCGGTACACCTCCGGGTGCTGCTCCGCGACGCGATAGGCGCTGTTCGCCGTCGTCGAGCCGCCGCCGGCGCGATAGCCACCCCAGGTGACTGCGGTGGAGCCCGCACCGGCATAGTCGCCACCGGTGAGGCCGAAGCCGCTGGCCGTCGACGATGCCGGGGAAGCGCTCGGCGTGAAGAAGCTAAGACCGTAGCTCAGCAGCGAAGCCACGGCCCGGTTGGATGCCAAGCGTGCGGCCTCGCTCAGGACCGACGACACGAAGCCCTTGATGCTGGCAGTGCCCTTCGTCGCGGCGCTGGCCAGGAAGTCCGACAAACCACCGCTGGTCGACGTGACGAAGGAATAGAACGTCCCCGCCGTGTCCGTAGCTTGGTCGCTGAGTTCCGCCATTGCCCGGCGGGAGCCCGTGGTCCAGTCCGCGCGCGCAGCGTTTACCCGCTTCTCTGCGCATCCTCCTCGATCTGCACCAGGCGATCCGTGCTGGCCTGCTGAGCCTGAGCCTGGGCGTCGTATGCCGCCTGGTCGATCTGCTTGTTGCTCAGCTGCGAGGAAAGCCGCACCAACTCGTCAGCGCCCTGCCGCCGAATCGAGATGATCCGCTGCATGTTGCTGAACTCGCGATCGCCCATGGAAAGGCGCTGGACCTGCAAGTCTGCGTCGGCTCGCGCCGCGGCTTCCTGGCGGCCCAGGGCATCGACGTAGGCGTTGATGGCACGCGCCGTCTTGTCCCGTGATGCGGCTTCCTGCTCGATCAGCACGTTGTCGCGGCTGATCGCGTCAGCCTCCAGCTTGTGGGCGTCGGCGGACAGCTCGGCGATGCGCTGCTCGTTCTTCACCCGGTCGGCACCAGCCACCTTACGCTGCTGGAGCCTGGCGATCTCGGCCTGGATTGCCGAGACCTGATCAGCCTCGCCGCGCCACAGCAATTCGCGCGACTGCTGGTAATAGGCCGACTCGGCGACCGCGCCCGACTTCCGCTCCGCATCCAGCTGCTTCTGCTGGTTGGCGTACGAGTCGGTGATCCCTGCCAGCGCCGACTTGAACTTCGCCGCTTCGGCGCTGACCTGGGCGCTGTCCAGCGCCTTCGCCGCGCTCTGGCCGGCCCTGTCCGTGTACTGGGTCTCGATGTACTTGAGCGATGCCGCCTGCTGCGCTTCGATCGCGGCGCGGTCCTGCGGCCGTGCCGCCAGAGCCTTCTGGTTGCCTCCTTGACCTTGGCGATATCCTTTGCCTTCGCCTCGTCGGCCTTGGCGCGGCGGGCATAGTCATCGAGGACATCCGACGCCCGCTTGCCTCCTCCTGCACCTTCTGGTTGTCGGCGGTGTTCTGCGCGACCCACTGGTCCCACTGCTCCCCGGCACCGATGGCGTCCTTCTGAGTGAGGAGGCTACGGATGCGCGGCAGGTTGCTGTAGTTGTACTTCGTCGCGGTGGCGAGGAAGTCCGCGTCGCTCATGTTGCGCGTGCCGGGGAAGTTGTTCTTTTCGCCCTGCAGCTTGGCGTTCACGTCGGCGAGGTCGTCGGCCGTGCTGTTGGACCGACCGATGCCCTTGATCGCATCCCAGCCCTCGCTGGCAGCGTCTCGAACATCGCGCCACTTCCGCTCGATGAATCCGAGGTTTTCGACAACCCTCTTCCGCCGATCCTCCAGAGCCTGCGACGCGGCATCCTGCGCGGCCGTGGCCGCTTCCTCCGCCCGGCCCTCTTCCTGCAGCTGCTTGATGTGCTCGTACTGCGTAGCGGTCAGCACATGGTACTGATCATCCAGCTCACGAATGGCACGGACGGGATCGTCGCGCAGGGCGACCACCGAGGCCACGGCCTCCTGCAAGCTCTTCCCAGTCACCTCCGCCATGGCGACGGCGAGCTGGCCAGCCTGCTGAAGCGTGTCGCCGCTCACCTTGCCGGACTCGATCAGCCCTTGGAGCGCGTCACGCGCTCGGCCGTACTGACCTGTGGTGGCCCCAACGTCGGCGGCCATCCCGTTCACCTGGGAGGCCGTGACGCCTGCGGCGTCGCCGGTCGCCACGATGGCGCGCGTGATCGCCTGCTGCTCGTTGTAACCGGCCGCCGCGGCCACGACCAGCACGCCGATGGAACCCGCCAGCGCCCCGACACCGAGCGCAGCAGGCGACAGCAGCGCGCCGCAGCAGCCCGGTGTTGTTGGCCATCGTGAGAAGCGAGCTTTGGAAATTCCCGATGTCACCCCGGGCAAGCTCGCCGATCAGCGTCCCGAACTCCCGGCGAGCGGCCGCCGAATTGAGCGAGAAGCCATGCAGCGACTCGCCAGCATCGCCGATGTCCTTGCGGCGCTGCTGGATGGTGGCGGCGAAGCGCTCGAAGTCGTCCGCGCCGATCAGCCCCGCCGCCTTTGCCTTCCGAAGCTGCTCCTCCTGCTGGTCGAGGCGCTCCAGCGCCGCAATGGTCGGATCGATCTGCTTCAACAGCTTTTCGAAGGCGACGCGCTGCGCATCCGTACCACCAGCGCCCGCGCGCGCCGCGTCCGCCGAGGCAGCGGACCGCTGGCGGTACGCCTCCGCGGCTTCCTTTGCACGACGGCTGGCCGCCACCTGGGCGTTGATATCGGTGACAGCCGACCGCGACGCCTCGCCTCGCTTCTGGGTTGCCTGGGCGGCCGCGGCGTCGGCACGCACCTGATCAAGGGACGCGTCCACCATCGCGCGGATGCGGTCCCGAGACTGCTCCGCCGTCTCCCCAAGGGCTTCGGTGGCCTTGGCCTGGTCGGTGGCCGCCTTCGCTGCCTGCTCGTTCGCCTTGGCCGCCAGATCGTTGCTGCAGCCACCTGCTGGCCGACGGTCGCCAGGTTCTCGTAGGAGCTGACTTGGCGATCGATCGCTGCGGTCAGTTTCGCAATCTCGGGCCGCGACCGGTCCGAAAGCCTTCGACAACGCCGCGACCATGTCCTCTGCGTTGCCGGCGGAGTTGGTCATGGCGTCCAGCACATCCGTCGCCTTACCGGCCGAAGTACTGTCGACCGCTACGACAAGGCGGGCGGTTTCATCGGTCACGTGACGTCCTCATTGCTGCTCGGCCCGCCAAATGGCGTCAAGCTGTTCGATGGCCTGCACCTGCCAGGGGCGCAGCGAGACGCCCTCCAACTGCTGGAAGGCGGCGATCTGGGTGTGCGTGAGGGCTCAGGGCCCATGCTCCTGGGCCGCTGCCGCGAGAGGCGCTGAAAGATATCCATCAAGTCCTCGAACCCAGCTGGACACGTCCCGTGCTCGGTCAACGCTTTCGGCTTCTTGCCTGACGACTTCCAGTGTGCGAGCAGGTGCTGCCGCACGGTGCGCTTACCGCGCACCCGGTCGAGCTTCAGTTCGCCTTGGACCCACCGGTAGAAGGCGCCAAGCTTTGCCGAAAAACGCTCGTCGTCCATCGCGAAGCGGTCGACCTGCTCGGCGACGAGCTGGGCCTCGCTGAGGAACGTGGTCACGTTCGCCGGCGTGCACTCCATGTCGAAGTTCCAGCTGACCACGAGGCTCGCGATGAGGGCCAGGCGATCAGCCTCGCGCTGCGCCTCGTCCGGCTTGCCGTTCTCGGCGATGCGATCGCGGATCTCGGCCAGCTTCGCGCGGTAAGCGTCGCAGCGATAATTCCTCACCACGAGGTAGCGCGAGGTGGGCGTGCATTGGGCAGCGCGATCTGCAGCGTCACACCCGCGTTGGTCACCTTGCGGGTGGCGAAGTCGGACATCTCGAACGCGGCGGGGGTCTGGGTCTTATCGTTCACAGGGGAATCCTTCGAAGCACGGGGATGAAGGCGCGCAAAGCGCGCCCTATGGCTTTACTGGTTGGCCGGCGCCACGTACGGAACGCGCTCGAGCATCAGCTCGGTCGTGGTGGTTGCGTCGTAGAGCGCGCGGAAGTTCAGCTGTTGCACGCCCAGGTCGTCGCCGTTGTAGCTGTCCTGGGCGGACGTGAAGCGCTCGCGCGGGAGCGTCAGGCGGTAGGCATTTCCGTTCGTCGCCTTATCCGTCACCGTCACCTGCATCTCGGTATCGACTTCGTTTCGGTACTTATTCTTCAGTACCGCCGTCTTCGATGTAGGCGGACAGGTCGCCGGTGACGTCAATCATGCCGATCTTCATGCCGTAGGCCGGCCGATTGAACAGGCTTGTACTTCGCCTCGATGTTGTTGCCGAGAGTGATGTTCAGGTCGGTGGCCGCATTGAACTCGGCGTCGTCGAGGTCGAGCGAGCCCTCGAACGTGGTCATGTAGTCGGTCGTGGTCGGCTGGGCGAACGTCGCACCGTTCGGCACTACGTACGCTTCTTCGGCCTTGCCGACGACGGAGAAGGTGACCGTGATCTTTTCCTGTAGCGGGCAGGCGAACTTGAGCTGGTTGATCTGCACGCCCCGGTAGATCGTGTCGATGCCGATATCGAGGTTTCGCTTCAGAATGGCGAAGCTGCGGCGTACCGTGCCCGTCTTGAGCACGTCGCCGCCCAGGTTCCGCAGAAGGCGGCCTGCAGCAGGTCGTCGAAGGTTCCGTAGGAAAGCTCGCCGACGATGTCGCCGCTCAGGGACGTGGCACCGCGGCGCGCGGCCTTGCGGTGGCGATCGGCCGAAATCTCGTTCGACTGGATCTCGCTGCTCTGTTCCTGCACGCCGTTCTGCGTCAGGCGGATGGGCTTGAACTGGGGATTGGCCGCGATGGTGCCGTCGGCGGCTTCGAGGACATAGTAGTAGGCGACGCGAGCGCCCGATGCGGCGATGCCAGCGGTCATAGGGTGTTTCTCCGGTTACTGGGTGACGCGGTGCTGCCAGCTGCGCCAACGAACGGACAGCGACAAGGTGAGCCAGCCTTCCGACCGGCGAATGGAAGAGCGCGAGCAGCGCTCGATGTGGACCGTCGTGCCTTCGAACTCGAACGACGAGCCCGGGTCGAACTGGGTGGACACCACGTCGGCGTCGATCAGCATCGCCGGCGCTCCTGCGTCGAGCGGGTGATTGATGTCGATCTGCAGGATGCCGACCCGCTCGATGGGTGCATGGATGCCGATTCCAGCGGGAGCAGACCCCGCGGGCAACCCATAAATCGCCACCCACGGTGCGTCGTCTGGAGGGTCGAACGTCTTACCCTCGTATGCCGTCGGATAGGCAATACCCGCCCCTTGCCACGCCCTTACGAGCGCAGCATTGATCTTGAATTCGGACATGCCTACCGCCGGGTGATCGTGGGAATGTTCTGCGTGATTCGAGCCATCGCGACGCGCACCATGCCCGCCGGCGCCTGCGAGCTGTGCCCCTCGTACTCAAGCACCTGCGCATACGGCAGGTTGTTGGTCAGGTAGGTGATGCTCCCTGCCCCACCCATGTTCACGTTGACGTCTGTACTGACGACGACCCGCTGGGGTCCACGCGATCCAGCTGGCCGGTGGCCGGCTTCGCAATGCTGGTCTGCCAGTTCCCACGGAAGCGGCCCCCGAGGTAGCCGACGGGAGAGACGATGTCGATGCCGTCCTTGAGCTTGCGGCCTGGCTTCAGCCGCCCGGCCTTCGTCAGGTTCGCGGGGTCATCCCGCAACCCCGCGTTGTGCTTCTGCACCTCGGCGTTGTAGTAAGCCGCGGACCGATTCACGGCCCACAGCTCCGCGTTGCCGACTGGCGACGACAGGATCACGTCCGAGAACAGTGCGAGGGTGATTCCCCGCACGTCCCGGTCGATGTTGTCGTTCGCCAGCTTCGCGAAGGCGGCGATGCTTTCACGGAAGCCGGGCATCAGCCGCGCACCTGCAGGCGGTAGGCCAGCGCCGTGTCCGCAGGCTTGACGGTCTCGATCTTCACGATCGTAAGGACCGCCGTGCCCGCCAGCAGCCGGTCAGTCGCCATCGGCTCCTGGGCGGGTCCGAGGATGACCATGCGGTCGCCAGACAGCACCTGATTGGCCATGGCGTACTCGGCCGTGATCGTGCGGAACAGGCCAATGGTGTCCAGTTCCAGCGGGCCGCTGCCGTGGTTTGGCCCGTTGCGGGGTCATACGCCCCCTCCCCCTTTCGGCGCAGGACCATCGGACGGCCGAACTCGTCCAGCAGCTGCGTTACCGTAGCCGCCATCTCGTCGTAGAAATCCATGGCTATGCCCGTATGGCGAAGAGGCCGCCGCGCGTCAGCAGCACGGCTACGAGGGTTTCAGCCTTTGCGAAGGCGCTCACCGGCAGCACCTTGCCCGGGTTGGCGTACTTCACGGTCACCGCGCCGTCCACGGTCTTTTCGACCACCGGGCCGGTATCCTGCGGCGTGACCGTTTTCTGCAGGTCGTTGGTCTCGGCCTCGATCGCGAACGCCAGCTGCGCGTACTGCAGCTCGCGTGGCACCGAGTGAGCGGAACCGGCAGCCGTTGAGCCACACGTCCCTGCGCGGCCAGGCCAGGGCTTGGGTGCTGGATGCGCGGCAGCCCAGCCACCGCGCATCGTATTCGCCCAGCTTGTCCATCGCCTTGACGAGGAGAACCTCGCGACCGGCTTCATCGGCCGGCACCGCAGCCCCACGCTTCAGCGCATACGCGGCCAGATCCTCGGCAGTCGCGTAGGACTCCGCGTCGGGCTTTCCGGTGCCGTCTTCGATGATGAGCATGGGTTACGCCTGGTCAGCCAGCAGGGCCTGAAGGTCAGCCTTCTTGGCGTTGGTAGCATACTCGATGCCCTTCTCGTCCAGCTGCTTCTTCAGCTCGACGACCGTGGGGCCCTTGGCGTCGCCTTCGCCCTCGCCGCCCGTGCCAGAGCCCGAGCCGGCACCGCCGCCGTTGTCGCGCGCGGCCTTGGGCTTGGTCTTCGACTTGCCTTCCCCGGGCACGCCCTGCTCCGGCGTCTCGCCGACCGTGTTCTGGGCCAGCTCGATCTTCTCCGCCGTGCCGCCGAAGCCCCAGCGGGCCTTGTCCTGCGGACGGGTGTAGTTGTCGGCATTGCCGTGATCGTTCGCCATGTCAGTTCCTTACGCCAGCGTGCCGGCGTTCTTGAGGGAGGTGATCAGCGCGTTGATCTGCGTGATCGCGGATGCCGCGTCGGTCGCCGGGGCAACCGTGGCGGCCTTCTTCACGCCGCCGATGGTCGTCGCGGTAGCCGCGACGGGCACCGCAGGTTTCGCGCTCTTCAGGGAGCGCGGGAGGCCCTTGGCCATGTTGGAATCCTCGGTAGTGCCGGCGCCGGTGGACTGGCGCCGGCGGGTGGATTACTGGCCGGTGCCGGTGACGAGGAACGCCAGAGGCACCTGCTTTCGGTCCATGATGCGGTTCCAGTTCGTGGCATCCGCCAGATCCGCCCAGCTGGCGGAACGCGGGGTGGTCTCGGTCTTGTTGCCGGTCACGACCGCGCTGGTGAAGGTGTAGCCGAACGGGTGCAGGAGCCAGGTCTTGCGGGTCCACAGCGTTTCGACACCGCCACCGTTGGCACGAGCGGCGACGCGCTCGTATTCCAGCGGGGTGTGCGGCGTGCCGTTACCGTAGCCGATGGCGCCGGCACCGAACACGATCGACAGGAACTGGCGGTTCGCACCGGAGCCGAACACGGGCATGCCGTCTTCGAAGACCACGCGGGAGCCCTGGTAGAACGGGATCACCGTCTTCTGGTCGCTGTCCGGCACGAAGTCGATCAGGTTCTGCTTACGCAGCTGGTTGTAGACGAACGTGTGCATCGCCACGGTGCCGAGACCATTCAGCGCGTCACCCATCGTGGCGGTGGCGTCGATGTAGGCACCCGCATCCCAGCCGCCAGCGGCGGTCACGACCATGTCGTTCTGGGTGTGGTACGCATCGGTCGCGCCGACGTTGTCGTTGTAGATGCCGACGGCCGTCGCGATCAGGCGGCGCTGCGCCTGGCGCTGCCAGAAGTTGTCCAGGCGTGCGGCCACGGACTCCAGCGGGTTCTTGGTGGTCAGCTCGATCGTGAGGTCCGCCTGGCCGAAGCCTTCGTTGAGGTAGGCGACGCGGGCGGTCATTTCGCCGGTGTCGACCTTGCGCGGGACCGCGACGTCCTCGTACACGTCGTTCGAGTAGTTCGGCTCGACGCTGGCGTCGATCGGCTTCCAGAACGGCACGTTACCGATGTTGGACGGGCCGTTCGCGATCTCGCCCATCTGGTCGGTGGAGGCGAGCACGCCGGACTGGAAGAACGCGGTCTTCTCGACCGGCTCCTGCGTCTGGTAGGACGCGAGGACCGGGATGTTGCCGGTGACGATGTCACCGATGGTGGTGATTGCCATGGGGGTTACCTTTGCTTGGCTTCCTCAACCAGACGGTTGAAGGTGGTGGGGTCATCCCGAAGCAGCGTGGTGCGCTCCGCTTCGGAGTAGTCGGACAGCTTCGTTTTTGCGGCCCCGCCGCCCTTGGCACCGCCGGCCCCGCCGCCGGATGCCCGAGTCCCTGCGATCAGCGGCGCGAAGGCCGGATCGTTGGAGAATTCGTTCTTGAGGTCGTCCAGGCTCAGCGCCGAGGGACGACCATCCTTGTCGCGCACGACCACCGTGGGGCGGCCGTCGCGCGTTTCCATGTCGAGCCGCTCCTCGACGAAGCGGAGAGAATCCGCTCGCTGCCGGTGACGGCCAGGCCAGCGGCCAGTTCGATCGCCGCGCGGCCGACGGTGAGGTCACGGACTTGCTTGCGCAGCGTGCCCAGCTCGCTCTCCTTCTCGCCGATGGCCTTCGTGTGCTTCTCGGTCCAGCTGCGGTCGAGGGCTTCGACGTCGCCACCCTTGCGGGCCAGCTCCTCCGCAGCCTTGCGGGCTTCCTCGTCGGCCTGCCGGCGGCGCTCGCCCTCGGCCTTCTTCTCGTCCAGCAGTTCCTGAACCTTCTTTTTCAGGCCGGACACGTCTTCCGGCTGGGGTGCGCCTTCGATGGCCAGGACGAACTTGCCGTCCTTCTCCACGTAGAGCGCGCGCGTGGCTTCGTCCAGCCCGTCAAGGCTGTCAATCTGATACTTGAGCATGGTGCCTCCCAGAGGCTTGATTGCCGGCCCGGCCGGCGGATACTGAGTCGGCCCAATGACGGGCCAAGGAGAGATCGAATGGCGAAGAAAACCGTGGCCAGCCACGTCGGTGACCGGATCGAGATCCAGTTCCTATGGGCGCACGAAGGCGTCGAACATTGGGAGGTCGTCGGAACGGTCCCTCCGCAACTGATGCTCAAGACTGGCGATAACGAGTGGGTCGCGAAGGACGTCCCCAACGCAGCGACGTATCACGAGGTCTAAATCCCGGCGCGCTGGAATGCCAACGGCTCCAGCGCCTTCATTTCATCGAGCGTCAGCGGCTGGAAATTCCTGTCGAGCTGCAGCGCCGCGAACCGCTCGGCACTCAGGCCGCCGTTCGCCAGCAGGCGTGCGCGTGTTGGGCCGATGGCCGTCTCGATGAACGCCATCGGTTGCCGCTTCAGCCATTCGTAGTACGCCTCGTTCGCCGGCACCTGCTGCACCTTGCCGTCTACTATCGCCGGGCGCGTGGCACCCTGGCGCAGCGCCATCAGGTCGTCGGATAGCTCCGGCACCTCGGTGGTGCGGCATGCGATGTGCAGCGGCGACCGCGGCCCCGAGTCCAGCGGCCATACCGTCTGGTCCAGGGACCGGCAAATGACCGTCGTCTTGCTGTCCAGGGTGGCGATCAGCCTGCGGCCGACCACGACGTCCTGATTTGCCTGGAACGTCTCATTGCGCGCGACGCTGCTGGCATGCTGCACCGACGTGTGGATCACGGCCTGCGCATGCCTGGCGGTCGTGTTGAGCACGCCGTCGGCATAGTTCCGCGCCTTCGTGCCGCGGATGTCGCGCACCAAGTCCGCGTTCGTCCTGCCTCGTACACCCCGCGGCGGATGGTGCCCACCACGGCGTCCCGCTCGCTCTGGCTCCAGTCGGCGACGAAGCGGTCCAGCAGCTTGCCACCGCCGGCGCCGCGCACGCCAAGGGGCCGAGCCAGCACCGCCGCTCGCACCTGGCTAGAGGCCGGCACGCTGGCATCGAAACCGATGGTGTCCGTCAGCGCTCTGGCCGAGAACGCTGCCTCGTGCTGGGCGAACTCAAGTACCGCCTTCGACAGGTCCGCCGCGAAGGCGGATTGCAGGGCGGCCATCGACCGCTCAGTGGCGCTGAGCAGGGTTTCCAGCTTGGACCGGCCGAATGCCGTCAGCTCGTCGCCGCTCAGCTTCGCGCGGATCAAGACGTCGATCTTCCGCAGGACCGGCGAGAACTGCGCCACCTCGCCGGCGGTCAGCCGCTGAATCAGCACCTGATGCCGGGTCAGCGTATCGACCAGGGCCGCGGAGATTGCCATCAAACCACCTCGCTATCGTCCAGCGCGTCCGCGGCACCGCCGCCCGGGTTCTGCTGCGCGATCTCCTCGCGGATCTCGTCGTCCGTCTTGTCCGCGTCGATGAAACCGGCCTCGCGGGCCTTGGCCAGAAGTCACTTTCAGGGATCAGACCCTGCTGCACGCCGGCGAACAGGGCGGTCAGCGTCTGCGCGTCCAGCTTGTCCGTAACGAACTTGGTCGGAATCGCGAAGCTGACCGTGCCCGTGACGCCCTCGAACGCCTGCACCCAGCCCAGGCCTTCGTGTAGGCCGCCGAGACGTTGTCGCAGACCAGCGACAGCACGCTGTGCGCCGTGGCGTCCTCGCTGTCCGTCTGCGTTGCGGTCTTCACCGCGGAACCGGGCTGCACCAGGCGCGCGCCGTGCGCGGCGAGCTGGGCCTCCTTCTGGTCCATGGCTTCCTTCGCCAGCGTGTGGGTGCAGCCTGAAGCATCTGCGCGGAGCCTCCGACGGGCAGCATGCCCACCGAACGGGAACCGACATAGATGCCCTGCGCTTCCAGATGGTCGCGCCACGCTTCGTCCAGGCCAGCGAGCCACACCTGCGGCTGCCCGCATGCGTAGACCGAGTCCTCGTAGTCCGCGCTGTTGCGGTAGTGCGCCAGGTTGATGACGCACAGGTCGTACATGGGCACCGGGCCAATTTCCGGCTCGTTGTTCTGGGCGCCGTAGAAGGTGAACGGAATCTCGGTCCACGGCTTGCCGGCGCCATCGAGCGGCGTCGTGCTCGTCGCCACCCAGTCTCCCGAGTCGGCCTTCCGCCATAGCCATCGTGTAGCTGGCATCGAGGCGCAGCACGCGATACTGCGGCTTCGCCTCGGTCGCGAACTCGTCGTCGACGTCGTAGGTCTCCGCCAGCACCACAAGGCCGAGCACCGTGCGACCACCGCGCTTCACCGTGCGCCAGTTGATGATCGACTTGGCTTCGTAGTTGGTGATCGTGGCGTGGACGCCGGAGGACGCCTGATCGGCCTTCGAGACGTCGCCTTCGACCACCGGGAAGTCGACCAGCAGCCCACCGCGCCCACGCTTCAGGTTGCCGGCCACACGCGGCCTGCGCCTGCTGGATCAACGTGGTGCCGGACCCGCTGGCGTCAGCCTTGAGGAAGTCGAGCGCCGTGGGCATCTCGATCTCCGGCCACTGGCTGAAGGCGACGCCGACAAGGCCGCTGACGGTGCGCCCGGCGGCGTTGACGTAGACGGCCCGGTACACGTACTGGTCGAAGCGCGCGATGTTCTGCGCGCTGTGGTCGGTCGGGTTCGGGCGCGGCAGGTAGAAGTCACCCTTCGCCTTCACAGCCCACTCGCCGCTGGTGGCGTCGTCCACGATGTCCCACAGCTTGCGGGCGGCATCGTAGTCCCCGCGCGTGGTGGTGACGTCTCCGGCCATCAGTTGGCAAATCCCATGGTGATTCGAGAAACCGGCTGATGACCGGATAGGTGCGGTGGATGAAGTAGCCACCGGCGTCGTTTGTGTGGTCAGCGCGGACGTCTTGTCCGGCTCGCCATTCGGGCCCCAGATCTGCTGCTCTAGGTGACTGGCGTACTTCGGGCACATGGTCGCGTTGACCCGATACCTGCGCTCGCCCAAGTCGTTACAGAACATGCCATTCATGGCATTGATGCGGTCCTTCACTGGCGGGTTGGCGCCTGGCGCCGAGACACCAAGCCAGCCGCCTTCAGCAACGCGATATCCGTTTCCGAGGCGTTCACCGACTTGCGCGAGTCGCCCGAGGCATCTGGGTAGATGCGGATCTCGCAGGTCTTCTTGAACTTCTCGCCGTCGTGGCGCCAGTAGCGCTCCTTGATCTGGCGGATCATGTCCGGTGTGTCGTAACCGTCGATGATCTCGTCCACGGCCCGCGGCTCGTCCCCGCGTTTCACATGCACGATGGCGGCCATGTGGCCCACGTTGAAGTCCATACCGATGTGCAGCGCTTCTACGGCTTGCCCGGCATCGCCCCTGCGGATGACATCGGTGCAGCCATTCTTTACCCGGTCATACTCGTGATAGATCGTCCCGCTGAGCAGGTTGACGAACTTGCCTTCAGATACGCGTCGATCAGGTTCTTCGGGTACGTGGCCCTTAGCGAGTCGATGTAGTCGTCCGGAAGGTTCGCCTCGTTGTCGTACGTGCTGGCCTGGACCATGCCGTAGAGGGCAGCCAGCTCGGGATGGTCCCGAACCATCTCGACCCACTGGTGGTGCACGAACTTGAAACCCTCGGGCGTTGTGGTGACGTCTACGCCATTGAGCAGCCCCGGGGCGACCTGTCGCAGTCGAGCGATGATCTTCCGCCAAGACATCTGCGCCTTGATCAGCGTCAGCACATCCATCTCATCGACCAGCGCGCGGCCGATCTTGAAGCCCACGATCGTTTCCGGCTTCTCCATGGACCGGCAGATGACCGTGCCGCGGTACTGCCGACCGGAATAGACGTGGACCTCCTTGTTTGCCTCCCTGGCCCCGTGCGCAGACCCCAATCGAACGCGACCTCGTCCATCGTCGGGAAGAAGATGTCACGGATCATCGGGTAGGTCGGCGCGAAGTACCCCGTATTGATTTTGGGGAACTCCCAGAAATGCTTGGACAGGCCAGCGCACCCCACCCAGGTCTTACCGGACCCGAAGCCGGCGACGAAGAGGCGGAACTTGTGCGGGAGGGCGAGGAACTCAGCTTGTGGGACGTTAAGAGACGGCATCGCGCTTACGAGCATCGACAACAGTCACTTCGACCCGGCTGGGCGGCAGGTCAGGCTGATCGGCGTCCATCTTCGTCTGGCGGTTCACGTACACGTCGCCCACTTCCTTGGCGGCCTGTTCCAGCAGCTGCGCGGTGAGCGAAAGGTTGCGCATGTTCTCCGCGCGCTCAGCAAGGCGTCCCAGAGCCCGTAGACGATAGGCGCGGTTCGCGATGGGGATATCGGCGGTCTCCTCCCTGAATCGCTTCCTCGTGTCCTCGAACAGCGTCCGAAGCCGCTTGGATAGGTCACGTCCTGCCCGCTTCGTCGGGTCGTGCGCCTCACACCGCTGGCGGCTGATCTCGATCCCGAACTCCTCCTTGACCGCTGCCGCCACCTGGGAGGGCGTGTCGAAGCAGGCGAGCGCCTGAACGATGAATCCTTGGACCTCGCTCGTCAGTTTGGCCATATGTGGGCTCCGTCACGGGTCTGTCGTGGGGTCAGGCAGACTTCAGCAGACAGGTGCCGCAGGCCCTCGCAATGTTGATCTTCGCCACTTCGGGCGGCTTGTTGGCTGCCTTCACGAGGGCGGAAACACCCTCGCTGGCACCGTACCTACGGACCACCCCTACGAACTCTTCCACGTCGTGACCGCGGAGGCTCAGCTTGGGGTGGCCCTCTTTCGTGAACTTGGGCGCCCCGAACTCGTCCCGGGCGTGACCGATGTGGTACAGCTCGTGTTCCACCAGGGCGCAGAACTCGGCGTCCGAACACGTGGCGCTGTAGTCAGCCGCCAGGGTGATCAGGAAGTTCGGGGACGTGGCCGTACCACCGGAACATCTGCTGTTCCTGTCGCCCCTTTTGCCAGGCACCGGAGCGGAAGGTGACCTCCTCGCACTGGCCCAGCACGTAGCGCCCGCGCTTCTCGAAGCCGGACGCTGCCCAGAGGAACGAAAACGAGGCGTCCCTTAGATGCTCGTGGTCATCGTTGGCAAGGAAGCCGCCTTCGTCGATGAAGGTGGCCACCGCCCACTCGTGCACCTCTGGGGCAGGAACGAAGCTGTCGGCCCACCCGGCGCCATCGACGAACTGGCCCATGGCAGCAGGGGGGAATGGGCGATTCATCGACTGTCCTAAACGAAGAAGCCGCCCGAAGGCGGCTTCCATCAACGCCCGATGTGGGAAGTAAAGAAACCCGCCGGCTTCGTCGCCAACTCCAACTGAGCAGCGTCGAAAACGTACTCAGTGAGCTTTTTCTTATCATCGAACCATGTGCACTTGACGCCATCAGACGAATGGAGCGGGCCGTAGTCACCAACATCCGCGACCGTCATCTTCTCGCCACCGCTCTTGAGGCGAACCACGTCGCCCTTCTTGAACTCTGACATTGCTTGCTCCTTATGCCGTCCATTCGGCCAGCCAAGGATACGACGCTACGGCTCGACCGCTACCTCAGCCTCGATCGGCTCCAGTAACAGCACGAGGCGGGCATCGGGGGTTTGCAGCTCCGGCTTCCAATAATCGGGCACCTGGCCGATTTCAACCGGTAGGGCTCGTCGGCCAGCCGCTTGACGTGGTTGCCGCGAAAGCGCCAACCGGGGCCGCCTATCTGGTAATGGATGACCTCGCCCTCGCGGTCGGTGCTCAGGCTGCTGACCATAAGGAAGACGCGAAGCTGGCTCATACCTTGTCCTTCCACGAGAGCCCGAGCAGACGCCGGACGAAGAAGCGTTCGATGCGCCCGGGCTTCCGCGCAAGGCCGAAGTGGTGGCCTAAAGTGCTGTCGCCCAGCACGTAATAGCCGAGGATTTTGGGCATCGAAAAGATGCCGTAAGTGCCCTTGACCGTGCAATCGTTCGTTTCGTCGCTCATGGATCGTCCTTCCGACACTCGGCCGGAGATATCTCGTGGTTGGCGGTGGTGATCCACCAGACCAGGCAGCGGAACCGGGCGGCGCACTTCTCGAAGGCGACGCCCTTGGCCGTGCTGTTGTCCGCGATGTCACGGACGTTGCGTGTGGGCACCAGCGTGGGCGCCTCGCAGAGCTTCAGCAGCTCGTCAGCGGGGCGCGCCTGCTGCACGACCGTTCGGCTTGTCACCACCGGCGTCGGGGCACGGGGTGCCATCGAGCACGCAGCCAAGAGCAGTAGGCACGGCAGTGTCCAGTAGGGCTTTCGCATCCGCATTCGTTTTCTCCAGCTGGCGGACTTTCTGCCGCAGCGTGTCGCCCTTGGTGTCGGCCTTGGCCAGTTCGTCGCTCAAGCCGCCCAGCGCTTTGCTGTCCAGCTCGCGCAGCCGCCGCAGGTCGGAAATGGCCTTGTCCTGATCCGCGTTGGCGCTGACCTGCTGATCGAGAGTGGTACTGACCGATCCAAGCTTGTTGCTGAGGTCCAGGGTCGAGGCGGTGAGCGACTTCGTTCGGAAGTAGGACACCGTGCAGTACACGCCCATGACGATGACCACGAGGATCAGCACGTATTCGATGATCAGACGTGCCTTGTTGGTCACGACGGACCAGCCACTACTCAGTAGGCTTGCCATCTTCTTCACTCCGGTTGAGGCCGAGCTTCGTCCAGACGAAGCGCTGCATGACCTGGATGGTGGCGCGGGCGCCGAGCATGCCGAAGGTGCCGGCGATGAAGGTCGTCCACACGATGGACAGGCCCCAAGCGGTGCAAAGCAAACCGCTCAGGGCACCGACGAAGCCAGCGGCGATGAACTCGACGAAGGCCCTTGTGAAGGAAAGCGGCTGTGCTGCGTCCATGGCGCGGAGGATCGAGCCGATTGCACCACCTACGGCCGCGAGGCGGCCACGGCAATAAGCTGAATCCAGTTGAGCGACGGCGGAGTGGAGGGAATCTCGCTCATCGCACCCCCAACGCTTTCTTCGCCGTGATCCATAGAGCCTTCCGCTCGGCAAGGCCATTAAGCCCGCCGTTGATCTTTCGCGTCAGTCCGTCGAAGTCACCATCATCCACGTAGTGGTTGCAGTTGTTTGCGCGCCAGAAAAAGCCGGCGGTGAGCGCGGCCACCGGCGGCGTCGTGATCAGATCCGGGCTCGTGACGATGTCGATACCGTGGCGTCGCGGAAGGCCGCCCAGTTCGACAGGAACGTGAGTTGCTTGCACCCGCCCCCGCGGTAGGTCCAGCCGTCATTGGCCTTGTTGTTGCCGAAGCGGCCGCCGTAGACCATGTTGGCAATCGCCATCTGGCGTGCCTGCGAAAGGGCCGGCTCACCCTCTTTCCGACCCAGCCGAGCGGCATCGCTCAGACTTATCCGGTCGCCGAACGTCTTGCGCAGGCAGCCACGGAATAGTTCAGCGATTCACGCAGCGAGGTGAATCCCGCGCACTCGTGGGTGATCTGCGCGAGGAAGGCAGCTTGGCGCGCGGGCGTATCGATCCCGAACTGCGCCATGGCCACACTCACGGCGCTGCCCATACGGCGGCAACGTCCGAAGAGACTCCGGTCGCCAGCGCGAATGTCTTGGCGTCCATCTGGAGCTCCAAAGGTTGGGCCCGCGCCGAAGCGCCGGCGGCCCCGGGGAAAAAGTTCAGGCGCTGCTCGTGGCTGCTGCCTCAGAACAAAAAAAGCCCCGGCGGGTGCCAGGGCTTTTCAGGTCGTCGTGATGTGACGTTGCCCATTTTCCACAGAAATATTGATCAATCAAGCTCTACGATCGCTTCCAGCATCTGGACCGCTCGTGATCGGTCAGCGGCTCATTGAACGGGATGTGGAGCCATCCGGCGACGTGGATCTTCGCCAGGCGCAGCAGCTGGCTGAAACGCGTGGTGTCCACCGCCACACCGATGCGGCGTAGGCGACGGATCTTCTCCATGCGCGGCTGATCAGGGTTCAGGTACTCGGCACGCAGCACCATCGCCGGCCCGTAGCCGGTGGGCTGGCACTCGAGGGCTGCCACCGCTTCGTGCACTTCGTCAGCCGCCGTGCGCTCGGGCTGATGGCCAAGCCCCGACGGCGCCCCTACCCTCCCAGCGGATCGCGAGGCCAGCCACGAGCCGCTGCTTCCGCCAAGGTGTTCGACCTGCCTTCGCGATATTCCTTCGCCCATTCTGTGAGGCGAGATTCGAGTGTCGTGGAGCGTCGCATCGGTTTCCCTGGATAGTCATGTGCGATTTTTCTTCTTGCGTCGTGTCAGCTCGCGGCGGATCAGGTCGGCGCGGCTCTGCGAGGCTCGTAGCGTGGCGCGGGCTTCTTCAAACTGGCGGGAGAGGATGCTGTTGGGGATGCCCTCGAAGCCGGTTCGCGCCGCCGCTTGGCGAGCCTGGCCTGCATGCGCAGCCACGGCCGGACTCCGCCTGCTCCCCGGCGTCAGGGCAGCGATCAGCGGACCCCACTTCATGAAGTCCGGCTCCCGCCGAATGATCGCCAGCGCCTTGCCCAGATGGTGGTAGATGGTCATTCATGCGCCTTTCCAGTGAGCGACCACAGGTAGCGGACGCGGCGATCTCCCGTCGGGACCTCTCGCGAGAAACGAAGCCGCTTCGCATCAGGTGGCCAAGATGGGCAGAGGCATGCTGCGGCGATATCCCGACATCCGCGGCGACCTCGCGGTGACGGCCGGCCGTCGGCAAGCACTGCCAGGATGCGGCCACCCTGACTGACGGTGGTGTCGGCAGCCGTCATGGCGACTTCCTCGCGCGGTGATGACGCCGAGGCCGCGAGGTACACCGAGGCCGTGATCTTGTCGACATCGTCCACGCCCCAGAAGAAGCAGTAGATGCCGGCCGCGAGAAGCCCGAACCGGATCATGCCGCCCTCGCCGTGCCAATCGAGCCGAGCAGGCGCAGCGCCTGATCGACGTTTCAACGACGTGGACCTTGCAACCCTTGGCCAGCGCTTCGGCGTGGAAGATGGTCTGCGCCGGTGTCAGCTTCCGCCGCGACGGCGGTTTCTCACCATCCTTGATCTCGATCAGCGTCCAGCGGCCGCGAAACGCCACCAGCAGATCGGGAAAGCCTGAGCCAACATGCGAGCAGTCGATCACGTAGCGCCGATTCGCTGGATCGCGCGGACGATTTCGGATTGGTTGTCATCGACGCGTGCGGCGTACCTCATGACGACCTCGCCAAGTCAGCACGACGCCGCGCTAGCTCAAACGTCGGCCGACCTGGCTACCACCCAGGCGTCTTCCGGAAGGATGCCGCGAGAGCAATGTGGGCATACCGGGACCATGTTGCGGGAACGCCAGACGGCCTCGACCTTCTTCGCGGCCAGAAGATGGAGTGCTTTCCCCGTTTGCTCCCGCAGATGATTCTCGCGAGCAGTTTACTTGGACACTTCGTTTTCGTAGAAATCGATCATCTGGTTCAACACCCACATCGACGAGAGCTGCATGCCGCAGTCATCGCACGTTTGATGTCGCCATTGCTGTCCAAGGTCTTTCGCAGATGCTGGCACTGGTCCTTTTCGGAATCCAGCTTTTCAGCTTCTTCGTGAAGCGGTGATCGCCGATGCTGACGACGTTACTCATGCCGACACCGCCTTCGCGGCGAGCCGCGTGTGAAGAATCTCGCGGAAGCGCCCCTCACCGAGGCCGACGCGCACCCGGTTCAGCCCAGAAAGAAGCATCGCCATCTCGCAGTCCTGGGCGCGCTGGCGGTGGTAGTAGTCGCCCCACTTCTCCGGCCACTGCTTCGGGTTGCCGCCGGCAACGAGCGTCACGCGCTCGCCCACTTCGAGCAAGCCCCAACCCGCGGGAAGCTCCGTGGCCCGATGATTCCCACCGGGGCCATAAAGAACCGGAGCGATCCATACCCCGGGTAGCATCACGACGGAAGGGCTTCGAAGCGTCAACGCGGAAGTCGGCCCGGCTTGTCTTGCACTCGACCAGGATCGAATGCGACGACCGCCAGCCAATGGCATCCGGCCTCTCACCACTGGTGCAGACGGTGGCCATCTCCGTCATGACGACGCCACATCCTGCGGTGCTGCGTAGCCACCGTGCAGCGCGCGCTACAAGCTCTGCATGAGTCATGCGGAAATACCCTTCACGGTGATAAGCCCCTTGGCGATCATGCGTATCCACGTGCGCACGAGGGCCCGCAGGCAGTAGAAGTTGCGTTCTGCCTCGTAGGCAGCACGGTCACGGGTTTCGGAAACGCTCGGCGAGTCGGTCCAACGGTTGCACTCGCTGCACGCGTAGACGGCTTGCAAGTCCATGGGCTTCAGCGAGCCGCCGCAGTCGCCGAGCAGCGAAGGTGGGCAAGCACGACCGTCTTCGGGTCGTACAGGCAGACGCCGGCCTTCTCGATGGTGCAGCCCTCGTCTTGGGCGGACTTGCGCAGCGGCGTCATCGCGGGGCGCGACTTCCGTATCGGCGCCTTGCGCTTCGGCCGGGCCATCACGTCCAGCGCAGCCTTCGCGCCGTCCGCACGGCCCATCTGCGGCACGCGGCCCAACGCCTTGCCTCGCGGCATCGGCGTCTTCCGGACGAGGCCCTTAGAGCGAGTCACGCCGCCCACCGCTGGTCGCCGTGGAACGGATCGGGCGACGGGACATCGATACCCGCCTCGGCGCCGACCTGTTGCACCATCTCGTAGAACTGCGCGAACTCGGCGGTGGCGATGACGTCGCGCTCGCCGAGAGCATCGGTCGTCGTAGTGCGGCGCGGTCGACGACGCTGCTGGCCGAAGATGGTCACGACCTCCCAGCCGAAGAATCGGCCGCAGAACTCGTGGTGCAGTTCCTCGGCCGTGTAACCGGTAACCTCGGTCAGCTTCGGGTATGCCACGCCCCAGAGGGAGGCATTCTGCGGGGCACGTGCGCTCTTTGCGTGCTTCCTTGATCTCGATGCGCCAGGACTTCGACACCGCAGCCCGGTCGACGAAGGCATGCACGTTGGCCAGCAACCGCGCTACGCTCCGGTCCTTTCGCATTGAGGGTGTATTTCTGGCTCACGCCGCAATCCTCCCCGGCACGACGCCGCGCTTTACGCTCGATCGACTCGCTCAGGCAGGCCCTTACACCGGGCGAAGTTCACGGCCCCGTCGATCTCGCGCCAAAACTCACGCGTGGCCGGATGCCACGAATCCTCGCCGTACCCGAGGCGCACGCAGCCCTTGCACTCGACGTACTCGCCATCGGGGCGGCTCTGGAAGTTGTGGCGCCTCTTGGCGGCGGCAGGCGCATCATTCCGCCGCAGGATGCGGTAGACGGTGTTGCGAGCAATACCCACGCCCTGTGCGATGGCGGCGGCGGGCTCCCCGGCGCGGAAGCGGTTCACGACTTGAGCGTGCATGGTCTTCATCAGGCGGCCTTCGGCGCTGGGGTTCGTCGTTGCCCGGCTGCATCGCTGCCAGGCGCTTCGTGAGAAGCCGCGAGACTTCGCGGCCGTCCGTGATACGGATCGCGCCTTCACGGCTCCCTCGTTCCATCACGAGCGCGGCGCGCTGTGGGTCACCGACCAGCGCAGGAGGCGTGGGCGTTGCGTACCCGTTTGACCGGTTGTCAGCCTCGTGGCCGCCGATCAGGTAAGGCGAGAAGGCCGGCGTCTCGCGGCGGAGCCGGTAGCCCTGGTAGCGCTTCTCGAACTCTCTTGCCTTGAACGGCAGTTCGTCATCCTTCGCGCCACACAGCGCGTACCACCCACCCATCTCGTCCAGCACCACGTGGATCAGCGGATCATCGAAGGCGACCGAGCGCATGCGTCCGACCGAGCCGATAGCCTTCGTCACCTTCGCCCACGCCGTCATGCCCTGCGTCGCCGTCGATCCCTCGATCAGCTTCACGATGTCGGCCACCTTCGGTGCCCACTGCCCGTTGTCCGGGTTCTGCGCATGCAGACTGAAGGCGCGCGACACCGTCCTCGAACTCGAAGCGCTTCAGCGCGTCCCAGAAAACCTGCAGCATGAATTTGGAGACGTCCTTGCTGTAGTAGGCCATCGCGTCGTTTATGAGGGTTTTGAAGGCGGCTTTCTCGGTGTCTTGCATCGTCGATCCTCCTAGCCGTCGGCGAGCCAGTCGTTGCCGACCTGCTCGTTCCGCTGTTCAAGCTGCTGCTGGCGATTGCCGCCACCCGATTTGGCGGGCGTGTTTTTCGGGGACTGGCTTTCGGTTCGTAGATGCCGACCCATCCGCAGACGATGGCGTTGTCGATGACCTTTTCGGGTCGTAGCCCTTCGCCCGAAGGTCGTCGAGCGAGGTGATCGACAATTCGGCAGCGCGCTGGCTCATGGGCTTGCGGATCGACTGGCGATGTTCCACCAGTGAGCCCACGCTTCGGCCGGAAGCCACTCAGGCAGCTCGATCACGAAGGCGGGTGCCGCCTTATGACGGTTGCTCTTCCTGACGGTTACTGACGGTTCTTACGGTTAGTGTCCGCCTGGCGGACTTCGTCGTCCGGCTCCCGGACTTCGTTATCCGCGTGCCGGACTAGTTCGCCGCGAACCGAACTAGTCCGCCTGCCGGACTGGTTCGTCTCCCGAACTAGCACAACTCCCGTAAATGCGTCGGGTGTTATCACGTAGGTCGTGCGATATCGGTCGCTTCGATCTGCCCTCAGAGCGCCCACTGTTTCCAGCCACTTAATGGCATCGATCACGGCAGTTCGCCCGAAACACGTACGCTCGCAAATGGTCGTGAGTGATGGCCAGCAGTAACCGTGGTCATTCGCGTTATCCGCGAGCGACATGAGAACCGCCTTCGGCGTGGGAGGCATCTGGAACAGCCAGCATTGGCCCATAAGCAGGGTGCTCACGCGGCGGGCCACCACGTCATGGCGAGGGAGCCGTTGACGTCACAGCGGCGCTTGGCGCCCTTATAAACGGCGCCGGCCATCTCGGCCTCGGGTAGACGTCGGGCCACCTCGTGCCGCGTGAGCCGGGTGTGCCGGGCCAGCTCGGCGCTAGTACGCCCCGGTGACGCACGCACGAGGTCGATAACCGCGGCCACGTTCGAGCCGCGCTGGCCGCTGGCGGTGTGTTTCTCTCGGCCGCAATGTGGGATGTCTCCGGGTCCGTGGCGCGCCGCCGCCGGCGTGTCGATGACGCGCAGCGGCCGGTCCCAGAACGACTCTTGGCGGATGGTCTGCTCCATGTCAGCCCCCTAACCGCGGTTCCGGCCTGGCGCGCATGCTCGCTACGCAGCCGCCTCAGCAGGCTGATCATCGTGCCCTGGTAGGCCAGCGCGGCCTTGCCGAGGGCCGCCATTTCGTTCTGCGTGATGCGCCCATCCGCGAGTGCGTCATGCAGCTCACGCGAGAATTCTCCCTCGGCGACTCCCAAGTCGAGCATCCCGTGCAAGATGCCCTCCCCGTCGCCCGGGTCGTCCGTCTTGATCAGGGCGTAGCCATGCTCGACGGCGAGTGCCTGGAGAACGGAATGGTCTCCCGTCACCGACATCAGCCGGTTCGCTTCCACGAGGCTGAGGTGGTTGGTCGAGCAGTTCGGGTTGACCTTGTTACTCAGGATGCCAGCCGTCAGGCCGACGCGCGGAGCGAGCGATGCGGCGCCGCCGGGGTACTCAGAAACGGTCTGCAATGCGGCGTCGAGGATATGCATGACGGGGAATCTCGTGTTCATGAAGATTTGGCGGGTAACCGCCGGTATCGTTCGCACCATGGAAAGCAGCTTTCACATGGCAGTGAGCGGTCAGTCGCGGTGGCGTTTCTCGAACTTCGGGCCGAAGCGCTTCATCGCGTTCGGGATCACAGATTCGGTGGCGCGGATCAACGTATGGAGGCGGTCGACATGGATGGACTGCTGCGTTTGCAGACGCCAGAGCCATGCGAGGTTGCTCAGTGAGAGCCCCAGCGCGAGGCAGAAAAGAAGATGGCCATGTCACGCCGCCCTTTTCCGCTGCCTCGTGGGCGCGGACCGAAGACATCGGGCCGCAGGTCGTAACGGCTCACTGCGCCATCGCTTTCCTCCCTCGTCGAGTCGCGGACAAGAGCGCCGTCAAGCCGAGGCTTGGTGCTGAGAGCCTTGCGGAGGTAGCCGATGGACGTTCCGCACCGCTTCGCGTAGGCGCCTGGTCGATCGGGGCGAGAGTCGCGAGGTATGTGCGCAGGGTTTCCATGCCCGTAGATTACCATTTGGTAATTGCAAGTCAATACCGTTTGGTACTTTACCTATGGGTAATGGAAAATCGCGGTATGACACCTGAGCCGACCAGCGTCACTACCCCCGCCAGCAGCTGCAGCTGTGGTAGACGAGCGTTTCGGGGGGGTGCAGAGCGCATTTCTTGAGGACATTGCTGCCCGCACCGGGAAGCCTCCAACCAGGGCGAGATGTCTGGGCTGTTGAGCGGCAAGAAGTCGTTCGGCGAGAAGAAGGCGCGCAAGCTCGAGGAGCAGGCGGCGATGCCGGACGGCTACCTCGATGGTCGAACTGCAAGTGCGAACCCCAGTTCCCCGCGCGCTGTCGACCTCTCCGATTCTCACGCAGTTGCGAGATTTGAGACTGGCGGCAGCTATGTTCGTTTCCCACTTCTGGAGGGATTCGCGGGCATGGGGAAAGGTGACTACATTGCTGACTATCCGGAAGTCGTTGAGAGCCTTCGGGTGTCCCGCGAATGGGTCGAGCGGAAGCTGCCAGGCATCCCACCCGACGTGATTCGGGTTATCACGGGTCGCGGCGATAGCATGAAGGCCAGTACAACGACGGCGACCTGATCTTCCTCGACACGCGCATCAAGACGTTCGATCAGGATTCGGCATATTGCTTCTTCCGCTGGGAAGGCCGCGTGCTCGTGAAGCGGCTCCAGTTTGTAGGCCGGGGCATGCTGCGAATCCTGAGTAAGAACCCTGACTATCCTGCGATCGACGCGCCGCTGGACGAAATCGAGATTGGCGGACGTGCGTTGGCCGCATGGACACTGAGGGAGTTCTAGCGCGTGGAACCAATCTGGGGCTTTATCGTCTACTTCGTACTGCTGACCATCGTGTCCATGGTCCGCGCGCGCACGTGGATTGGCTTGGTGGTTTTTCTTCTTCGCTACGCGCGGTTCTCGGCCTCGTATGGCTTTCCTCGGTGCGGGGGTGTCTGGGGGTGCGGCACCGCAACCGCGCTGATGGGATTTGGTAGCCTGCTTGTTGCGCTGCTGATCGCGCTCGGCATGAAGGGAAAGCGCCGTCGATTAGAAGATGGAGAGTCGGTCTCCGGCTACAAGAAATGTCCCGACTGCGCGGAGCAGGTCCGTTCAGAGGCAACGAAGTGTCGTTACTGCGGACACGCTTTTACGGTTTCAGCCTGAAGCCATGTACCAATGACAACAAAGCTAGCCGGCCGGACGGCCCACAAGAAAGCCCCGCTCTAGGCGGGGCTTCTTGCTTTCGCTTCTAGGAGATCTCCGGCACCTCGCCGATTCTCTCGAGTACCACGGGGTCCGCATACTCCCCCGCTTCGGGATCAGCCGACTGCGCGAACGCAATCACCCCCTGGCAGGTCTCGCCCAGCCGCGCGGCCCGGCGCCGTGCCTCGTCTTCCGTCTTGAAAGCCATGGGGCCAAAGCTTCTACCCTGCCCCGCTTTCCGGCCACAAACCCCTGCACGATGTACTGCGTTTCCATGATGCCTCCTAGTGGACCGCGATGCTGACAGGTCCGGGTCGCACGGCTGCGAACATGCGACGGAAGAAACTTTACCTTTTGGTATTGACAAGTAATTACCGTCTGGTAATCTTCTCTCCAACGCCGGACACCCCGGCTTGGAGACAGACATGTTCCCGACCTTCGTCCAGATGACCGACCCGCACCTGGCCGCCAGCCTGAAGGTTGGCGAGGCAGCCGGTGCCGTCTACAAGGTGAGCAACGAGGGCGACGCCATCGGTTTCCCGCAGGCCGTCATCGGCGATCTGAAGATTGCCCACGCTGCGCTCAACCGTGCCGCTGGAACGCTGATGAACGTCGCGATCCGCAACAACGACCTTGCCGCTACGGCGCAGGGCGATGCGGCATGAGCACCTACACCGAACAGCAGCGCGATGAAGCCATCGAGGAAATGATGGTCATGCCCTTCTACTACTACCCGGACTTCTCGTTCTACGGCGGAAATCGAGACCCTCCTGCGTCTTTTCATGTCTCGGGGCTTGCCGCTGCACGACAAAAGCGTGTGCGACGACAAGCTGATCGACGCCTATGACGCTGAGCGCGAGCAGCTGCGCGCCGCGTTCACCGAGTTCGCAAACATTCCCATGACCACCGGCAAGGGCGGTAGCCGCTCCCGCGTGGAGCGCTACCTCGATCACCTTGAAACCACCCGCCTAGAGGATGCCGCGTGAGCAACGTACTGAAATTCCCCCGTCGCTACACCTACATCATCGTCGGCATGGAGAACGGCGTGTGGACCGAGCGTCCGCACCACGGCCCCATGGAGACGATCCCGCCCGGCATGTCATGGAAGGCACGCCGCGTCTACGACGGTCCCAGCGGGGGTATGGCGGCATGAAGACGAGCCACGTGGTTCAGGTCGTCGTCCTCGCCGCATTCCTGAGCCTCGCTGCAATCACCTTGGTGCATGCGGCCACATCCGTCCCGGCGGACATCCCGCCTCCACCCTCACCCTGCCGGAGCGCGGCAACTGCGTGCGCGGCTACAAGACGCGCCAGATTGCGTCGGTCGGTTCGTACGGCACCCCGGTGGTCGAGGTCACGGACATCCCGTGCAAGGGACCCCGTGAACAGCGCGGCGCCGGAAAAAGTTGCTCGCGGAGTGAAGTGCGCGCGCACATGCAAGTCCTGCGGGACGAATTTCATGGCGCGCGTTGCCGACGTGAAGCGCGGCTGGGCCCGGTTCTGCTCGAAGTCGTGCAAGGCCATCGAGCAGGAGCAGCGAACCGGACAGTACAGGGACCGAATCGACAGCGGAATGGCCGAGGCGCACACCATCAATGCGATGTCACCGAGCGAGCGGGCTTCTTATTTCGACCAGATCCGAGACCTCGAACAGGAAGCCGCCATGGACGAGGCTTTTTCGAGCCATGGCCAAGACGACGGGTGGTAACGGCATGAACGACTACGACGACTACATGGCTCACATCCGCGCCGCGGCGAGTGCCAGGAAGCCCCTCACCCGTGCCGAGTGGCAGTTCATCGGCGTCTACCTCGGCCTTGTCCTCACGGCGACGCTGATCGCCCTCGCGACCGGCCACTGATCACCAACACGCCGGCGCGCCGGCAGGAATTCGATATGACGAACATCCGCATTGCCCTCACCCCGGTGGAGTCCTCGCAGATCCACAGCATCGGCCACGACGCCGCGAGCAACACCCTGGCGATCCGCTTCAAGAACTACGAAGGCGACGCCGGGAGCCTGTACCACTACAACAACTTCACCGCCGCCGACTTCGCCGCGTTCCAGGGCGCCGAGTCGATCGGCCGGCACTTCGGCCAGCACATCAAGAATGCGACCGAGAAGTATCCGTTCCGGAAGATCGACGAGACCCAGTTGGGCGCCGGCAAGCGCCGCTTCCGCTTCGATAGCGGCCTGGATATCAGCGTGACGGGAAGTGGACACCAACGTGCTCACGCCGGAGATGGCGAAGGAGATCGTCTCGTTCTGGACTGGCGGCGACGAAGTGCTTGACGTCTCGAACGATGACGTTTTCCAGGCGGCCGGTCGCTACGCGGCGAGCCGTCTGATTTGCTTCCTGATCGACAACTACACGAACGATGGCGCGATCCGCCAGTTGTGCAGCGAAGAGGGTTGGCCGCCGAAGGAAGCGCTCGGCATGCGAATCGTCGATAGCGAAATCCCCGACTTCGCGCCGACCGAACTCGAAGTCCGCGAACTCGCCGCCTAACCCACCTCTCCCACCGCGCCGGCGGAATCCGGCAAGGAATTCCGATGAACGCTCCCGCCACTCAGCAGGTCGCGATCGCCTCGCAGCCTCGCCAGCAGCTCGACTTCGGTCCCCAGACGTTCGACCAGGCGCTGATCTTCTGCGACTACCTTGCCGACAGCGAGATGGTGCCGAAGGACTTCAGAGGTAAGCCCGGCAATTGCCTGATCGCTATCCAGTGGGGCGCCGAGCTTGGTTTGAAGCCGCTTCAGGCTATCCAGAACATCGCGATCATCAATGGTCGCCCGTCCCTTTGGGGCGATGCCGTGCTTGCGCTGGTGCGTAGCTCACCGCTGTGCGAATACGTTAAGGAATCGGACGACGGGCACACCGCCACGTGTCGCGCAAAGCGCCGCGGTGAGGACGAGGTGGTCGGTACTTTCAGTGTCGATGATGCGAGAACGGCGGGGCTGTTCGGCAAGGCCGGAACGTGGACTCAGTATCCGGCGCGCATGCGAAAGATGCGTGCCCGCGCCTTCGCTCTCCGTGACGCCTTCACGGACGTCATTAGGGCATGGCTATCGCCGAGGAAATCATGGACATCCAGCCAGGTGCGTCGGCGGAGGCCCAGCGCACCGTCGCTGTCCGCACCGAACCGGTGGATTACTCCGCTGATGACTTCGAAAAGAACCTGGCCACGTGGTTGAGGGTCATCGCGGAGGGCAAACGCAGCGCCGACGACATCATCGCTATGGCCGAAACCAAGGGCCGCCTCAGCGAAGAGCAGAAATCGAAAATCCGCGGCGAAGCAGATGCCAAGGACACCGAGGAGACCGACCAGTGAAAATCCTGAACTTGATCCAGGGCACCGACGCGTGGCCTGCACCGCGCCACCCACCTCAACGCCAGCGACGCGCCCGCAATGCTCGGTGTGTCGACCTACAAGACGCGCGACCAGCTGATCCGCGAGAAGGCCACGGGCATCACGCCCGAGGTAGACAGCGCCACGCAGCAGCGCTTCGATGACGGCCACCGCTTCGAAGCGCTGGCCCGGCCGCTGGCCGAGGCCATCGTCGGCGAGGATCTGTTCCCCTGCGTCGGCGAGGACGGCAAGTTCTCGGCCAGCTTCGACGGCCTGACGATGCTCGGCGACACGGCCTTCGAGCACAAGTCGCTGAACGACAAGCTGCGCGCCGCGATCCGCCATCAGGGCGGCAACGCCAACGAATTTCTGCCCGAGCTCTACTTGGTCCAGATGGAGCACCAGTGCATGGTCTCCGGCGCCGAACGGGCGCTGTTCATGGCCTCGAAGTGGGCGGGTGACGAGTTGGTCGAGGAGCGCCACTGCTGGTACACGGTCGACGCGGAACGACGCTCCCGCATCGTCGCGGGCTGGGACCAGTTTCGAGGCGGACGTCGCCGCGTACCAGCCCGCAGACAGCGCCCCGACCGTGGTTCTCGCGGGCCGTGCGCCGGAGCAGCTCCCTGCCCTGCGTGTCGAGGTCACCGGCATGGTCACGGCTAGCAACCTGGCCGAGTTCAAGGTCAATGCCATGGCCGTGCTCGGCAACATCAACCGCGACCTGCAGACCGACGAGGACTTCGCCAACGCCGACAAGACGGTGAAGTGGTGCAAGGACGTTGAGGAGCGCCTCGACCTGACGAAGCAGCAGGTACTGGACCAGACCGCGGACATCGCTGCTGTGTTCCGCACCATGGACGAGGTTGCCGACGAGACTCGCCGCGTCCGCCTGGAACTCGACCGCCTGGTGAAGAACGAGAAGGAGCGCCGCCGCGGCGAGATCGTCAGCGAGGGCGTGGCCGCCGTTCGCGCCCACTACGAGACGATCAACGGCACGCTGGGCCAGCATGCCCTTCACGTCCCGGCGAGCATCCAGAGCCTCGTCGGCGAGGCCATCAAGGGCAAGAAGACCATTGCCAGCATTCGCGAGGCGGCGAACGGTGCAGCGGCCAATCTCAAGATCGCAGCTAGCCAGGCGGCGGAGCGCGTTCGCACCAACGTGGCAATCCTGGCCGAATACCCCGAACAGGCGCACCTCTTCGCAGACCGGGTGCAGCTTTGCGCAGCTAAGGAGCCGGCCGACCTGCGCAACCTAGCGTTGGCCCGCATCGCGGAGCATCGCCAACAGCAGGAGGCGCGCGAGGCTGCCGACCGCGAGCGTATCCGCCAGGAGGAAGTGGCGAAGCTCGAGCGCGAGCGGGCTGCCGAGAACGGGAGCGCGCCGCTGCCGCCGAGCGCGATCGCCTGGCGGCCGATCGCGAGGAAGCGGAGCGTGCGCGTGCCGCCGAGCCGGTCGCGCCGGTCGTGGAAGCCGAGGCGGCTCCGTCCCCCGCACCGGCCCCGGTCGCCCATACCGCTCCGCGCGCGGTTGAGTCGACCCTGCCCTTCGATGCGTCGCCGGCGCCCAGCACCGGTCCGCGCAAGACCATCAAGCTCGGCGAGATCAACGCCCGTATCTCCCCGTTGACCATCACGGCCGATGGCCTGGCCTCCATCGGCTTCCAGCCGGTGAGTACCGATCGCGGCGCGAAGCTCTATGACGAGGCCAGCCTCGTCGCGATCTACCGCGGCCTGTGGCAGGTGATCAAGAACGCGGCCAACGACCTGCAGCAGGCGGCCTAGGCATGAAGGCCGAGGTGCAAGCCGACCTCTTCCAGGGCTGGACGGGCTGGTTCGACAACCAGGCCACCAGCTGCCGCGAGCACTGGAACAACGGAAGTCGCGGCCGGCTCGCACATCGCAGCGCCATCGCTCCCCACGCCCACCACCGCGAACTCCGCGCGCCGTGGGGCACCTATCCCGATATACCGCAAGACGACACACAGGAACTTCGCGCACATGGCTGATGGCGGCTCACAATCTGGTTTCAACTTCCCGAAGAAAGCGCTGGTCTCTGCACTGCGCGCGGGCGAGATCGTGGTGGATTTCTTCGCGGGCGGCGCCGGCGCAAGTGAGGCGCTTAGGCAGGCGCTCGGCCGCGACCCTGACGTAGCCGTCAACCACGACCCCTGGGCGCTGGGCATGCACGCGGCGAATCACCCCTTCACCCGCCACCTGCCGGCGGATGTCTGGACCGTCGATATCCTGCGCGAGGTCGCCGGGAGGTTCGTCGGCTGGTTCCACGCATCTCCGGACTGCACGCACTTCAGCCAGGCGAAGGGCGGCCAGCCGCGGTCGAGGGCAACCCGCTCGCTCTCCTGGGTCGTGCTGAAGGTTGCAGGCACGCTAGCCGCCGCAGCCCTCGCTCCGCGCATCATCAGCCTGGAGAACGTCGAACAGATTCTGAAGTGGGGCCCGCTGGTCGCGAAGCGCGACAAGGCCACCGGCCGCGTCGTGAAGCTCGACGGCACCGTTGCCGCGAAGGGCGAGCGCGTGTCGGTCTGGGAACAGTGCCTGGTGCCGGACAAGAAGCATGCGGGTCGGACGTGGGACCATTTCGTGGCTGCCCTGCGCGGCCTTGGCTACGTGGTCGAGTGGCGGAAGCTTTCGGCCTGCGACTACGGTGCCGGCACCAGCCGCAAGCGCCTGTTCCTGATCGCCCGTCGCGATGGCATGCCTATCGTGTGGCCAGCTCCCACGCACGGCGATGCCGAAGGACTCCTGCCCTTTGTAACTGCAGCCGATTGCATCGACTTCACTTTGCCCTGCCCGTCCATCTTCTTGAGTAAGGAGGAGAGCTCGGAAGCTGGGCGTAAAGCGCCCGCTGGCTGATGCGACGCTGTGCCGGGTGGCTCGCGGCACCGATCGTTACGTGATCAACGCAGCCGAGCCGTTCATCGTGATACCGACGACGCACCAAGGTGAGCGGCGGTCGCATCCGGGGAGTGAGCCCCTTCCCACGGTCACGGGTGCCCACCGGGGTGAACTGGCGGCGGTCGTTCCCACCGTCGCCCCCTTCATCCCCCAGCACGCCCAGTCATCCGTCGACACGAACAAGGCGGTCACGAAGCCGCTGAGCACGATGTGCGCCGAGGTAAAGGCGGGCACTTCGCCGTGGTTGCTCCCACGCTCGTGCAGACCGGTTACGGCGAGCGCGAGGGTCAAGCCCCAAGGTCGCTGGATGTCGAGGCCCCGCTCGGGGTTGCAACGGCCGGTGGCATCAAGCATGCCGTCGCTGCGGCTCACCTTGTGAAGTTCCGTGGCGAAAGCACCGGCTCGCGTGTGGGCGAGCCGATGCCGACGATCACCTCGGGTGCGGGCGCGGCTCGACCTGCCGGCGCCGCACACGCCATGGGCGTCATGACCGCTTTCCTTGAACAGGCGAATGGCGGTTTCTACGACGGCGATGGCAACTCCGCGCAGACCCCATTTCCTCGATCACCGGTAGCGGAAGCCAGCAGCGCCTTGTAACCGCCAACTTGGCCACCCTCCGCCGCAACTGCGACGGCCGTGGCGTCGACGAGCCACTGGGCACTGTCTGCGCCGGCGCCGAGCACCACGCGGTGGTCGAGTGCACGCTGAGCCCCGAGCACGAGGAGGGCGCGCTGCGCGTCGCCGCATTCCTCATGAAGTACCACGGAACCGGCGCCAACGTTCCAGACATAGACGCTCCGCTGAGCACCATCAGCACAAGGATCGCCTGGCCTTGGTCACCGTCTGGGTGAAGGGTTCGCCATACGTGATCGTCGATATCGGCCTGCGCATGCTCCGCCGCGAGGAGCTGTTCCGCGCCCAGGGCTTCCCGGCCGACTACATCATCGACCGCACTGCCGACGGCCGCCCGCTCAGCATCAGCAAGAGCGTGCGCATGGTGGGCAACTCCGTCAGCCCGCCGCCGCTGCGCGCGATCGCCGAGGCCAACCTCGACCAGGCGTACGAAGAACTGGCGGTGGCCGCATGACCGTCACCATCCATACCGGCGATTGCCTCAACGTCATGCGCACGCTAGCGGAAAACAGTGTGGACGCGATCGTGACCGATCCGCCCTACCACCTGACGAATCCCAGCGGCGGCCCGCATGGGAAGGGTCTGGACACGCCCTTCGCTCGCGCGAAGGCCGGTGCACAGTCGCGTGGCTTCATGGGCAAAGTGTGGGACGGCGGCGACGTCGCTTTCCGCGCCGAGACCTGGACCGAGGCGCTGCGCGTGGCTAAGCCTGGCGCCTACCTGCTGGCCTTTGGCGGTTCACGCACCTACCACCGTCTCGCGGTCGCCATCGAGGATGCCGGCTGGGAGATCCGCGACTCGATCATGTGGCTCTACGGCTCCGGTTTCCCCAAGTCGAAGAACGGGCCATGGGCGGTACTGCGCTCAGCCCGCTCACGAACCTATCGTGATGGCGAGAAAGCCGCTGGTAGGAACCGTCGCCGACATGTCGCTGCGCATGGCACCGGCGGGCTCAACATCAACGCGTGCCGCATCGGCTGGCCAAACGGGAAGGTGCCGGAGATCGGCACACCTGGCTGGGGCGGGCCGGCCAAGACTCTTTCAGCCGCTCCCGGCGTCTCGGGCGAGACCGTCGCGCGCACGCCGCCTTCGCAGCTCGGCCGATGGCCAGCCAACGTCATCCACGATGGCAGCGACGACATAGTCGAAGCTTTCCCCGAGGCGCCAGGCCAACTTGCAGATGCCAAGACAGAGGGCGAGTGCAAGACGCGCGGGATCTATGGTGCGATGCGTTACGGTCGCGGCGACGAATCGTCCGGCGACAGCGCGAATCTCGGTAGGGTTGGCTTTGCCATGAGACCAGGCGCACGCCGGCTTGATACCGGCAGCGCCGCACGATTCTTCTATTGCGCAAAGGCGAGCCGAGCGACCGTAATGCGGGCCTCGAGTCCGGACCATTACCCGCGGTGGCCGAGAAGGCCACCATGCGCGAGCGCGAGGACGCGGACTGGGCCGCCCGGAACGGAAACCACCACCCGACGGTGAAGCCTACGGACCTCATGCGCTATCTCGTGCGCTTGGTCACGCCCGCCGGCGGCGTCGTGCTGGACCCATTCACAGGCTCCGGGAGCACGGGCCGCGGTGCCGTGCTCGAAGACCTCAGCTTCCTCGGGATCGAACTGGACCCGGAATACGCCGCCATCGCGGCAGCACGCATCGCAGACGCCGAACGCGCGCGCGCCGACGAACTCACCGCCGCGCGGGAAGCCGCGCGTCAAATCGACCTCTTCACGGAGCACGCGGCATGACCACGAAGCGAATCACCCAGCGCGAGGCGCAGGCGCTGCGACAGCGAGTTGCCCTGCTCGAGGCCCGCGAGGAAGACCGGCGGACTGCCTGGGTGAAGGACTACCCCGGCGGCACGTACATCGGATCTGTCGTTCTCGGCGAAGGCGACGCGGCGAGGATCAGAACTGCGCGTCTGCTCGAACACGCCGTCGTCGCGACCTGCGTCAACGGCCTCGAAATCAACTTCTACGCCCTCCCCGTGGCAAAGGACACCGACGCATGAGCAACGAATTGTGGTGCGTACACATCGAAGGCCCCGACGACGTCATCGCCATGCCGTCCCGGGCAGCGGCAGAAACGTCGCTAAGAAGATCAATGCCGACTTCGCCGATTCAAAAGCGAAGTACGGCGTGACCATAAGGGCGACTGCGAAGCGCTACACGCACGGCGCCGAATCCCACCAGCGCAACCTGGCCGAGAACTACAGCGACTATGCACCGATGATCGAGGGCCCGACAGCATGAAGCGCCGCATCTACCTCGACCTCGACGGTGTCATGGCCGACTTCGACGGCTCGTTCCCCGCCGTCTTCGGCCTGGATCACCGCAGCCTGGCCGACGACGCCATGTGGCTGCACATCAACGGCCATCCGTCGTTCTTCCGCGACCTGCCGCCCATGGCCGCGCCGTCGACTTCTTCCGCTCCATCGAGCACCTGGACCCGATCATCCTGACCGCGTGCCCGAAGTCGAACTATGCGCACGTCGCCACGCAAAAGGTCGAGTGGGTCCGCACCCACCTGTCCGCCCATGTCACGGTGCTGCCGGTCCTGGGCGGCTCCAGCAAGCCGCTCTTCATGCACGCCAAGGGCGACATCCTGATCGACGACTTCCGCCGCAACACGGAAGCCTGGGCTGCCGCCGGCGGGCACGCCATCCTGCACCGCGGGTTCGACGGGACCGCCGCTGCCCTGGCCGAGGCTATCGGTTCTTATGAGCGCCAGCCTGCGCAGCCTGTAGAGGCGGCGGGCAGCGTGACGGATCAGCAGATCATCGCGACGTGTAACGCCGCCGGAGTCCGGTGGATACCGAAGGCGAGGACGACTTTCCGGGCATGTTCGATCTCACGAAAATGAGCGAAATGCGTGCGCTGTTTGCCGCCCTCGCCCATCCCCGCCCCACGGGTGACGGCATGGTTTCGGTCGTCGCCGAGGACGCGAACAACTACTGCCGCATCCTGACCGCGCTCGGCATGGAAGAAGAAGGCGACCCGGTTGCGGAGGTCGAGCGCCTGATGGGCGTTGCCGAGGCCGCTCCCACGGTCGAGCAGGCTGGGGAGGTGGTTGGCGATGAAGTCGACCATCTGCATGCGCTAGATCAGGCGGACGTCGCTCTTGGCGTATCTGGACTGGACGAAGACGATATCTTCCGCGTGGAGTTGAGGCGAGCGCGGGAATACTTTGCCGTGCTCGACCAACCTCGCCCTACGAGCGAGCGGGCTGAACAGGCGATTGGGCATGTGCGCGGGCTGGTAACGCATACCGGCGATGGCCGCTCGTATGCGATTGAGTGGACCGGGGCTTCACTGCCTTACGGAACCCCTCTCTACGCCCAGCCGCGCGCCGTGGGCGTGCCGGATGCCATCACGAACCTAAACGAGTGCCGCGCACGCGGCTGGGAAGACGGCGCTCTTGCCTACCGGTCGGGCTGGAACGACTGCCGGCGCGCCGCCCTCGGCGAGAAGCCGCTCGGCTTCGCCGGCTGCCACGAGCTTGCCACTTCTGTGGGGGTGAAGTCATGAACCAGGTCATCGTATTCCCGCGCGGCCAGCTCTCGGCCGAGGACAAGGCCAGCATGCGCGAGATGGGTATCGCCGTCGTCGAGGCCGACGACCCGTCGAAGGTGGTGACGGTGATCCCGGTCGTTCCATCGACGCCAATGGCGATCGCGGACGACTTCACCATGGCGCTTCTACAAGCCGTGTCGCTCGATACCAATCATTACGCCCAAGCTCGTTTCGTCGACGACCTTCATAAGCGGCTGCTGGCCCGAGAGAAGTCGAAGGCGGGTGAGGCATGAGCCGGTCCGGGTACAGCGAAGATTGCGACGAGGGCATTGGCCTCTGGCGGGGCGCGGTGAAGCGCGCCATTGAAGGCAAGCGCGGGCAGGCTTTCCTGCGAGAGCTGGCCGTGGCGATGGACGCGATGCCGGAGAAGAAGCTGATCAAGGACGCCCTCGTCTCGGATGGTTGCTTCTGCACGCTCGGCGTCGTCGGCGCCGCTCGCGGCATCGACATGGCGGGGATCGACTACGAATGCGCCGAATCGGTCGGCAAGGTCTTCGGGATCTCCCGAGCGATGGCAGCGGAGATCGAATTCATGAACGACGAGTATGGGGAATACATGTTCCCCTACAACGAGCACGAGACCGACGAAAGGCGTTGGCTACGGATGCGGGCATGGGTGGACGAAAACATCGTCTCCGCGCCCAGCACCGGCACGGCCGGCAACGGGGAGGTGCGGTCGTGAAAGAACTATTTCTCTGCAGATCTTCGAGACTGCCCCGCTCGCCGAATCTCTGCCGCCCTCTCGGTTCGCTCCTCTCGTGCCGCGCGCAGTTCGTCCATCGTGAGCTTGCGGATACCGGGAAGGTGAGAGAAGTAAGTCTCAAGCCGCTCCTGCAACTCGCGGAAAACCGATGTGACTTCAGCCAAGTCGGCTTCAAACGCATCTCGTTTGGCAGGTAATACTGGTCGCTGATGCGTGGGTCGACGCCCTCGGCAATAATGGGCGTGACGCTCAAGAGATTGCTCGCATGCAGGATGGATATGGCATCCATCTCCTCAAAACCGTCAAGGTCCGCAGCAAAACGATTCATCATCGCAAATATTCCGCGGTCGGCGCCGCTCGGGAAGGTCGCTCGAAACTCAGCCATGTTCTCGGCGGTGAGTCGCTCCAAGCAGATGCGAACTGCTCGTATCTCGAGGTGCCCGCGGTGCAGCTCGTTGTGAAACACCTTGGCAAGAATCGCAGTGCGCCGCCGACGAGCCGCGTCGGCCCTGTTCCATTCAGCACTTTGCGCTGCGTGCTGCCGTCGATTGTCGCCCCATATTGCCAAAGCAGCGACGACAACAGCGGCAGCCGTAACGACTGCGGATGCCCAAGTAGCGACGTCGCCCCAGTCCAAGCCATCACCCCAGCCCGAAGCTGGAGGGTAGAAAACGAACGCAACCGTAGCCGCCCCCAGCACTGCCCCTCCCGCCACCGACGCAAGAAGGTGCCACTTCGTAAGGTACGCCATGCGTCAACTCGCCGTCCTATGAATGTCGCCATGGTGCGCGACACCGCTGCCGGCTGCAACCGGCTCAGCGAATGAGGTAACCCAAGATGATGCGCTACATCACGATCGCGAAATTCGCGGCCGAGTCCGGATACAGCGAGGACGCGGTCAGGGCAAAAATCAAGAACGGGGTCTGGCTTGAGGGCCTCGTGTGGAAGAAGGCGCCGGACGGGCGCGTTCTGATCATTCCAGAGGGGTATGAGCGATGGGCCGAGGGACAAACGGTATCCGACCTGCAACGCAAGGCAGCATAGCGATCGACTTCTACTTCCAGGGCGTCCGTTGCCGGGAGCGCATCAGGCTCCCGCCGACGAAGGCGAACCAGAAGTACGTGGAGAACCTAAAGGCCCAGATCCTCGCCGAGATTGCACGTGGGACGTTCGACTATGCCAAGTATTTTCCAGACAGTAAGCGCGCGCGATCGCTGGCCAAGCTTCCCGCGCCGCTGTCACCATCGGCGACGGCCTCGATCTCTGGCTCCGGGGAAAAGCCCCGGAGCTGCAGCACTCGACGCTAAGGGACTACGAGCTGGCGATCGCTCGGGTATGGAAGCCCGTCATGGGCACGAAGCGGCTGACGGAACTCACCCGCACCGATCTGAAGGCGTGGGTCGCAACGCAGACCAGCGGGATAAAGCGGATCAGCAACCTGCTTCTGCCGATGCGCGGAATGTATGCGCAGGCCTTCGACGACGAGCTGATCGCCGTGAACCCATTCGTTGGCTGGACGCCGAAGAAGGCAGCCGCGCCGAAGGAGGAAGACGACATCGACCCCTTCACGCAGGCGGAGGTGAACGCCATCATCGACGCGGCGGAGGGCCAGATCCGCAACCTGTTCCGGTTCGCCTTCTGGACGGGGCTGCGCACCAGTGAGCTGATCGCCCTACGCTGGACCGACGTCGACCTTGTCGGCCGCACCGTCACCGTGAAGCGGGCAAAGGTGCGGAAACAGGTCAAGGCGCCGAAGACAGCCGCCGGCAGGCGGACGGTGGCCCTCCTCGAGCCGGCGTGGGAGGCGTTGACGGCCCAGCGAGCGCACACGCAGCTGGCCGGCGCGGAGGTGTTCCTCAACCCGCGGACCGGTGAGGCGTGGGAGCACGACGGCCCGATCCGCAAGACAGCCTGGCAGCCCGCGCTGAAGAAGGCAGGCGTCCGCTACCGCTACCCGTACCAGACGCGCCACACCTTCGCATCCACCCTTCTATCAGCCGGCGAGAACCCAGTGTGGGTGGCGGCCATGATGGGTCACAAGGATTGGGCGATGATCATCAAGGTGTACGGCCGCTGGATACCGTCGATCGCGCCCGACGCCGGGCAGAAGGTGGCGGCTCTTTGGGCAACATCTGGTCAGGGGGACAAGGCAAGCGGTTGATCTGACGGTGTAAACTGCGGGTTCGACTCCCGCCACCTCCACCAATCGAGCAACGGATCAACATTAACTTGTTGATCCGTTTTGCTTTCTGGTGCTGGAAACCTCGCTGATCGGTCCCTTCAAAGGTACGGTTTGAGGTACTGGTATGCCGAAAGCGTTCCTGCAAACCCGGTCGAGCGGCGTCTATGCACGCTATCTGGTTCCGGGCGTTCTGCAAGCCCATTGGGGTGCGCAATACATCGTCCGAGCCCTGGGGGCAGCGGGGATGCAGCGCGCCTGGCGGCCGCTCAGCTCGGGTATGCTTTGGGCCGAGCGTTCGCTGCAGCCAGGGGCCACGTTCGATTGGACGGCCGGTGTGGTCACCTACCCGTTTGAGACCTCGTTTGCCCTTGGGCCCGTGGCGCTCCTGCCTGCTGGATGGCTGCCATCCGTGGTGGCCGGCGGACACTACCTCCTGGTTCTCGACCGCCATCTGGTGACCGACCTCGTTGCGGCGGACAAATCCATGCGGGTCAACGCTCCCGCGAGCCTCCTTGCCCTCCTGACGGATGCCCCCGTCCACCTCAACGTGCTCCCCCACGTGCTCGAGGGCAAATTTGGCGCGCCATCCGGGACCCAGGCCATCCATGACGGTGTGACCGAGGTCTACAGCAAGCTCCAAGCCCTGATGCCCAAGGCCGAGGTCGTCCCGCACGACGTGGCCCATGCCATCTCGGGTGAACAGGGGCTGTGGCAGGACATGGCCCTTCCCCACCTGGGCTACATGGCCTTTCTGACCGACGCATGGCCACACCTCCACCCCGTGGCGGTCAAGGGGCGATTGGCGGCCATGACCCATCTTCGATCGCTGGCCCAAAAGCACGGGGTCGCCATGTACTCCTTGCCGTTCCTCGCCGTCACCGTAGCTGTCTGCATGCCGCAGGGCAATGCGGGCATGCGCGTCCTCAAGCCCCATGGAAAGAGTCCGGCACCCGGCGACGTCTACAACGCGCTGGCCGACCTCCTCCACCTCCAGCTTGTCATCACCGGCAATGCCCAGCTCCCGGACCATCCAAGTGCGCTTTTGACCAGGGACCGTGGTCTGGCGGAACTGTGGGTCGGGCTCGGCATCCACAGCATCACGATGAAGGGGACGGCCCACACCGCCAAGGTGCCCATGGGGCAGCCCGGGCTGCTCCTCGCGGACCTACCCGACGAGATCATTTCCCTGTTCGGGGATGCGGCTCTGACCGACGGCTGACGACCCGTTTTTTGGCCGGTGCCGGAACGAACGCTGCAAGCCGGGCCTCAAACTGGCGACCAAAGACCTCAAGGTCCAACCCGCAGGCGTGAACCCACTCCTACGGCTGGAGTGTGTCGAGCCGGAGGCCGGTGTCGCGTTGCCCGCACATGCATTGGAGACCAACGCCATGAAGTCGAGGAGAAGCGTCTCACCTATAACCCACCCGTTTTCACGTCATTTACTCCCTCACGGTGGACCAGCACCAAATCGTGCTCGGGCTCCGTGTAATGGATGAGACCGTAACTTTCAAATTCAATCATGACGCCTGCTCCGAGATACCCCCACTGGTGGACTGAATATTCCGGAGCATCCCCATAATGGCCCCCGTCGATATCGCTGACGACCCGTCCCGGCTTTCCGCCCAAGGAAACAATGTCGCCGAGCTGGCTGACTTGACCATCGCAATACTTCATCGGGATCACTCCGCTTAGGCAGGTCGTTCTGGCGTTACTCGCTGAGTGGCTGTTGCATCGGCTTTCCTAACCGGCCGCCCTTAGAAAGGCGTTTGCCTAAAGAAACCTCAGGAATGCCTCGATGTCATGTTCTTTCAGCATCACGGCAAGCTCAACCGGCGTAGTACCGTCGTCCGTCTTGCCGTGAGGGTCGGCACCTTCCTCGACAAGCCGCTTGACCACGTCAAGGTGGCCTTGCTCAACCGCATCATGGAGCGGCATGTAGCCATGTTCGCCCCTGTTGTTGACATCGACGCCTACAGACAGGAGCGTGTCGACTTCTGCCATGATTCCACGTGTGGCAGCGATGTTGATGGGCTTGTTCCCAAAAAGACTCGTCGTCCCGACATCATTGAGCGTCATCTCGGAATACTCAGGCAATTCGGAGTACTCAGCCAAAAGCGCAGTAACGTCATTTTTCAAAGCCGTATCCACCATTTTCTCCTGAATCCCAGCGGGCATCTGGCAACAGATTCGCGACGCAAGATTATATAGACCCGGTTAGAGCTCATCGACGTCTTCAATGACCGGTGCATCACCGAAAATCGAAATGGTGCCGCCGGCAAGGTAAAAAAATGTCTGACCACGCTTCTTCGACGGTGACCAGTCGGCAATGTTGCCAAACGACGCATGGACCGCCTGGCGCGCAAAATCGACTGTACTGAAAAAGGAGGTCACGTTTGTAATCACCACGCGACCGGGCGTGCGCAGCCGGCTGTCTTCGCGGCGATGATAGGAAGCATGATGGTCACCGTAGTGCTCTCGCCTGATGCCATCTCAAGAGAATGAACACAGCGTCGTGGAGGTTCTTTTTCATGGCATTGCTTGTACCAGGGGTGGGTCGCGCCAAACCGTAAATACACCAGCTTCAGGTTGAGCATATCTCAGGGTCAAAGTCCTCATCGGCACCGATACTAACTGCGGGTGCAATAAGACTTAAGTCACGCTCGCGAAGACGCAATCTCGATACGCATCCAGATATCGTCCGGAATCGTGTTTTGCCAAACCATGCCGAGCATGAGCTTGAATCGATCGTCGGTCTTCGCCAGTGCCTCACACCTGTCAATAAATTCTCGACCCGAATTTGCAAGAAGGTCTTCGAGCGGCCCGGCCGCCAGATTCGACAAAATCTCGTCCGAGTCATTTAGGCGCTTTATTTCATTGATGATATTCCAATACCGCTCCACATCATCATGACGAAGGTCATCGAGCGCGGTGTACGCCCAGAAGTGTGCATCTTGCGCGTCCGAGCCCGTGGTCGCGAGATGCATGTCAATCCAACCACTTGCGATATCTGCGTCCTGCCGCTCTTTCATGGTCTTCTCTGTGTTCCAGTACGCCCAGCCCCTGGAACCAAGCGGATTGCTCGCAACATCAACAACGTGAAGAAGCACTCCCACTCGACTAATCCAGCTGTGCCGGCTTCATCTGCGGATGCATTTCGTAGAGCGGATTCATGACGTCGAGAAGCATTGCCCCCATCACTCGGCCGATTGCTCGCCGGTACTTGATGAATTCTTCTTCGGACAGCAGGGACTGCATCGCTGCAACAGATGCATCAAGCTTGGCACCGTATTCACGCATCAAGTCGCTCACCTGACGCGCAAGGAATTCATCTTGAATCATGGCAGCTCACTTCCCTAGGGCATTCCTTCCGGTTTGAGGTCGGGGTGTTCGTCATACAAGGGAACCAAAACATCCGTGTATGCATACCCAAGGATATAGCCACTGCAAGCCGGTATTTTTTGAATTCCTCATCGCTGCACTCAGCCTGTACCAGGCGCATTGATTCATTGACTCTTTCGCTTATTTCCAGCATCAGACTGCTGATTTGACTGGCAACATCGGGATTTTTAATCATGAAGACACCGCATAGGCTTCGGAAAAGGTGAGAGGTAGCCGCCGGTCGCACGGTGTTATGCAAACAGGACGCATCAGTGCCAGATTTAAACCGCTATGAACCGTTAACTTCAACTGTTCGCATCAATCCGTTGACGGACCAAAACCAATCCCCGTTTCACCCAAAAACTTCAGCTGTCCACCCCACACCTCTTCTGTGCTCGACAGATACATCGCTGCACGGTCGACCGCCAGAATCAGTGCCTGAAGTCCATCAATTCCGCCTGCATGGCGAACCCTCTCGTCACCGATTCCCTTGATCTGGAAAGGACAGAAGCAGTCATTTCTATCCGGGTATGCTCTCGGTGCACCAATCAAAAGCTCAACAGGTTCCTCGTTCACCGAGAATGTCCGTGTTGCAATGACCTGACCAAGCGCCATGCGAGCCTCCGTCTCAGAGGTACTTTTTTCTTCTATCGTGTTACCCACTGCGCTACTCCGGATGCCTGATGCCACCTATTCTTCAGAAAAATAGTTGTCAATAAAAAGGGGCACTCCGAACGCTGCGAGCTTCAACAGTAGTGCCGTTGAAAGTGTCGGACCGCCGTCGAAGCTTGCCTGGAAGTGTCCACACCACCAGACAGTCTCGTAGTTGTCAATGTATCGCTGAAGCAGATGTTTTTTTGGCGAAAGCTTTTCGAGAAGGTCATTCAGGCCATCCTCAAGCACTTCCCATTCCTGGACGAACTGACCGTTGGGAGCGCCGCTGTAGGACCACATAGACTCCAGGCACTTTCTTCCATTGCTCTCATCACCAGCAAGCATGGTTCGATTTGGGTGCAACCCAAGGGTTTGCGTGACTTCTCCGGGATTCATGTCTCCCGTGATTCGAAACTGAACGGAATACTTGTGTGCTTTCATCTTTGGTGTTCCTGGCGTTGCCTGCTTCGAATGAATCAATCACTCTGAAAGTAGAAGACCAATTCCTTCCAAGCCCTCTATAACGATTTCTTCTATAGCGCCATCCTCGGCGGCTGGAATTGCTGGACTAATAGGGGGAGCGACAAACTTGGGCGATTTATCGCCGCAAGGCGGGTCGTCATTCACTTGCACCGTCCAATCGGAGGGCTTCCTGCCGCCAGATATTCCGCGTAAATCTCTGCCATCTCAGACTTCGAGCCCACGTCGGGGTCGCCCCGCCTTTTGTAGCAGTTGTGAAGCCACCATTGGAAGTTCCGGTTGTTGAAGCCGAACCATTTATCTTTCGGCGCCAATCCCAACGCATCTACTGTGCTCAGAGGATTATCGTGCACATAGGCATAGGTGCTCTTACCACCAGCCAATCCAATCGGGTCACTCTGGATGTACCGCCCCGTCGCTGCCTCATAGTCCCGGTTGACGTTGTAAGCCAGACCCGACTCCGCATCGAGGTACTGGCCTGGGTAACGCAGGTTGAGGACGTATCCGTTGGCCGACACTGGCGCTTTTTCGCCGAACGGGTTGCCTGCGTACGCCCACTGCCAGAGCACGGCGCCGGCGGCGTTGGTGACGACACGGGGCGAGCCGAGACCGTCTGCATGCATGAAGTTGACCGTCGCTGCCGTCCCATTGCGGTCCACCACCCCCACCGGCAGACCCTCCATCCAGATGTAATCCCGCGTGGTCGTCCCGGTGCTCTCACCGAGCAGCTGACTGCTTTCGTCGTAGTCAAATCGGGTGGAAACCCCACCAGCCACCTTCTGGACCGCTGACCCAGCGCATTGAGGACATAGCTGCCAACCGTCACGCCACCGTTCTGGACGACGGTCAGGCGGTTGCGCTGGTTGTAGCCAAAGCCATAGGTGCCCGAAGCCAACACATTGGCGGCCGGTGTTGCCGCGAGCGTCGACCTGGCGGGTGGTTGTACCGACGCCCGTGAGCTGATGCGTACCGGTCTTGTACGTGTAGCTGCCGGTCAGCATGCCGGGCGCGACTTTCGACAACCGGTCGCCCGTCTTGTTGTACGTGTACGCCTCGACCGCTGTGCCGTCCCCCGCATTGACGCCGGTCAGACGATAAAGCGCATCGTAGCCATAGGTTTCCGCCGGGGTCGCCACCCCTGCCGTGTCGCCCAGGGCAATGACGTTGCCCATGGCGTCGCGCTTGAGATGCAGTGAAAACGCGGGACTTGCGATATCGGTGAGCTGACCGGTGGCGTCAAAGGTGCGGGCAACCGTCTGGCCGTTGCCGAGCTTGTAGCTCGCCACAGGGCCGAACGGCTGGTAGGTGACGTTGCTGGCCACCATCAATGCGGTGCCACCGGATGGCGTAGCCGTGACCGAACTGATGCGGCCTGCCCCATCGCGGGCGTAGGCAACCACAGTGCCGTTGGCGGTGGTCACGGACTTGAGCCGATTGCTCAGCGTCCAGGCGTAGACCGTGGTCCGGGTCTCGGTGCCGACGGTCTGCTGCTTTTTCACCACATTGCCGCGCCGGTTGTAGCAGTACACAGCCCGCCGTTGCCTTCGATGACCCGGGTCAGGTGACCCTTGCCAAAATTGCCCGTGCAGCCGGTGACGGAGTCGGCTTCGTCGAACTTGTAGGAAATGTTGAGCGTGGTGTCGGCATAGGTGGTGGCCGTGAGGCGACCAAGGGCGTCAAAGGCCGACGCGGTCGACACATTGGCCGCGTCGACCGAGCTGACCGGGTTGCCACTGACATCGAACGTCAGCGCGGTCGTCGCCGTATCCGGGCTATGCAGTGCCTTGGCATTGCCCAAGGCATCGATGTCGAAGGTGGTATTGAGTCCATCTGCGTCACTGAAACCGGCCAACCGGTCGAGGGCATCGTAGCTGACGACCGACTGTGTATTCGCGGTCGCGGTGTTCGTGCCCTGATAGTCCCGCAGCGTGCTGACAAGGCGGTTGAGCCCGTCGTAGACCTGCTTTTGCTGGACGGAAAGACCGTCCTGCGTGTGAACGAGGTTGCCATTGGCGTCATAACTGTCGGCAAAGCCCGCGTTGAACACCGTCCGGTTGAGGCCGTCGGTCAGCGCGGTGAGCTGGCCGAGGGAGTTGAACGTGCGGCCCAGGGAACGGACGACGGTGCCGGTCGAGGTCATCACCTGTTCGGCGGTGCGCTTACCGGCGACGTCGAGTGTGTAGTGGATGCGTGCGCCCGTGGCATCGGTGATGTCGGTCAGGCGGTGCGCAGCGTCATAGGTGTATGTGGTCACCACACCATCCGCGTCCGTGACCGAGTGGACGGTGCCGGTCGGGTCGTAGGCGATGGTGGTGGTCGAGTCGAGGGATGAAGCCGAACCTGACGCGTTGGCGCGAATGGTCTTGGTCGCCAGCCACCCCCGGGCGGTGTAGGTATAGTCAGTCAAGACCCCGTTCGGGTCCTTCATGCGAGTCACCCGCCCCGCCTTGTCATACGACACATACGTGGTGACAAGCCCTGTCCCGCCCGTCGTCGACTTGAGGTCACCGAGGTGATGGCAGGCACCACCCACTGTGGCGCAGCCCGATTCATCCGTCGTCGGGTACCACACATAGGACACCGTGTCGGTGACATCCGAGCGCGGGCCGTCGGTTTTCAGCAGCAGGCCGACCAGCGGACAGGTCGTTGTGTTGACGGCCGTGCAGTAGGTCGTGACCGTGCGGCGGACGCCGGCAGGGGCCGTGCCGGTCGGGGCACAGGTATAAGACGGCGCGGCAGCCGGGTCAATCAGGCACTGAGCAGTGGTCTGGCCGGCCGTGTTGTACGCCCAGCCCTCCTTGCTGACACTTTGCCGTGTTTGTCCTTGACCGTGCGCACCAGGGGAGGCGGAGGGTCGAGTCCCAGGTGGTATCCGTGGTCCGCTGGTCCGACGAACCCTTGGCATCAACCTTCGACACTAACAAGCCGTTCGCATCGTAGGTGGTGGATGTCTTGTTTCCATTGCCATCAACCTTGGAGGCAATGCGACCGTTGGCGTCGTACGTGTAGGTGGTGGTCTGGGTCGTGCAGCCATCACAGGTCCGTGTGACCGTTGTCGGCTTGGGCACACCGAAAAGATAGGTGAGTGATGCGGTCTCCTTGGCGCCGAGTGCATCGGTCACTTCGTAAGAGCCGGAGCTCTGCTGACCTGGAAGGCCCGCAAATTGAACCGAGCCCGTTCCGGCAGCACCGACGTTCGACCGCACCGTGAGAAGACCACTGATATAAGTGGTCCAATCAACGCGAATTCCCGCCTCGTCAACCTGCCCGCTCATGTCATTGGGACCGGCAAGTTGTTTACGCTATCGTTTTCGCCATAGATGAATGTCCAAACATGACCGTCAGCATGTGTGACGGTGGCGAGATTATCGCTTGCATCGTAGGAAAGCTGGCTGATAGCACCGTCTGCTTCGACCACGGAAACGACACGGTTGTGGTCGTTCCAAGTAAATGTAATTGAGCGTCCCTGGGGGTCCGTTACCGAGAGCAGGCGCCCGGACGTGTCATAACTCAGGACCTGCGTCTGGCCGTCACGACGCGTGACTGAATTCAACTTCCCCGACGCATCGTAGGTCTCGCGTGTGCCATCCGGGCGGATGTAAACCCAAGACACTACAGCGCCGTCGTTGCCACGTGTGGACTGGAGCAAGTCGGTGACGTCCGCGTCGCCAATCCAGTCGTTACCGGACCTGTCGAATGCATAGGTGTACCGTCCGGACGAAGAACATAGGCAGAAGTAACTGATGCACTGCTGTTGACAGCAATGCGCATGCCATAGTTGTGACTTCGCATCTTTCCGAATGCTTTCTTGTCGGAGCCAGAATCAGGGAATCGCCAGAGCTATTGTAGTTAACGCTCAGTGAAACGGGGAAAGAGCCTTCGGTCCGTCCGAGTTGCAATACTTCAAACTTGTTTCCCGTTGCAGGATTGACGGGGTCTCCGACGGCACAAATGGGGCATGCCGGAGGCCCCTGGTTCTTGCTTGGATTTGGGTACATCTCCGGGCATTGCCCTTGCCATGCGTCTGCGTTGTACGGCCCCCAGTCGTAACCGGGGCACATTGCAAAACGGCGAGCAAGAGCCGGATAGCCTTCCGTCGTGACAGTGCTTTGAGAACACCGATGGAAGTTGTCGCTTGCACTGTAAAGGTCGCCATCTTGGTAGCCGTCGAGATGGGTCACATCAACGGACGTCAGAACCTGTTCCGTGTCATTAACAGACTTGCACGGCGGATTGTGTATCTCCCACTCCACAGCAAAAGCGTCGTAGGGCGTCTGGTATCGAATCTGGTCCCACCCGCTGCTGTACCAATTGGGGACGTTGTAGAAAATGATGGGTGCGTGCCCTGCTTCCGCGATGCCCCAAAGGCACAGCAGGAGGAAGCCGACGCAAAGCCGGCCGAGGCGTGCCCGCAGGCGGGTGGATTGGTCCATGGTAGTCCCCTGAGGGGCGGTACCGCCCCGACGGGCGCGAGCGTAAATGAGGGCGACCGGCCTGTCTGTAGGGGAAACCCTACTTGACGACAACAAACGCTCCCGCTGCCCTGTCAGAGCGCACAGGCAGTGGAGTAACCGCCCGACAACTCCCTAAATCCCATGCCACCCATACCACCAAGACTGCTTCTCACCCACTGGCACGGTGAAGTGCAGCCAGCACGGACGGATGATGGCCCGACAGCCAGCGGACGAGGGCTGTATCGTCCAGCAAGCTCTTTGCAATGCCGGCGAGGACAACCCCTTCCAGGACCGCCAGGCCCTCGGCTCGGCCGTTGGCAGGAAGCCTTGCCGAGCGGCCGAGTGCCACCCGGACAATGCCATGGTGGGCCAGCATGGGCACGGCCCGGCTGTCCGCCAGCAAGACGCCAAAGGCACGGGTCATGGCGGCAAAGCGGGCCTCGGCATCGCGGGCCGCGTCCGTCAGCGCGTCGCCTTCGAGCTTTCGAACCCAGTCGCGCTCGGAGCGGGTCACCCACACAGCTGGGACGTCTTGCGGGACAGCCGTGCGAGATCCCGGAGAATGGCGAGAGATGGGTAGCGACACCCTTCAATCACGGGTCCGTTGCGGGAATAGATGCAACTCGGCCAGACCGGAAACAAAACCCGGGGCAGGACGAAATAGTCACGCGGGCCCGCATCCCCGTAAACAATCCGGCCGAACACCACGATGTCTGTGTTTTCGGGTTTCCGGTGGTTGAACCATTGCTGGCTTTTCCCCTCCGGTCGCGAGCCGTGGATGACCATGAACGACACCGACCAGGTCTGGTCGACCGTCAGGCGCCAGCCGTCCCGGTGGACCCTTGACCCTCCCTCTTCAAGTTCGGCCACAGCAAAGGCGGTCAAACTTTCCCTCCACTGGGTCAGCCACTGCCGGATAAACGCGTATCTGGGATTGCGGCGGGGGTGAAACCGACCTCCCGGTACAACTTTGTCAGGCCACCAAAGCGCCGGGCAAAGCCATGGCTCGACACGATGCCGGGCTCGGCATCGAGCAAGGGCGCGCTCGAACGCCCTTCGCGGTGGAGAAGTTTACGCACCTGACCAAGAAGGTCGGCGCGGGTTTCCTGCTGCCGGGCCGACACCCGTCGCTCGGCCACGGCCTTGAACACCTCGGCACTGACCACTGCTTCAAATGCTCCGTCCTTCCGGACCCATTCGCCTTGCGGTTTGTGGGTCAGGCGACCGGCGAGTTTCTTGCTCGACCGGCAGTAGACCACATGGCCGGTGTAATTCTCCCCGTCGAGGATGGTCCGGACGGTGGCATACACCCAGGGCTTCCCCGGTGGCTGAGGATGCCTTGCTCGTTGAGCTGATTGGCGATGGCCGTGCATCCGTATCCTTGCAGGTATTGGTCGAACATCCAGCGGACGGTCCGCACTTCCTCTGGTGGTCCGGGTATCAAGACGATGCGGTCGGTGCGAGACTTTTCCTGTCGCCATCGGCCAGGACCATTTTTGCCTCCCCATCCGGGCCGACGAGTAGCCGCCGCAGCCCATACCCCGCAATGGCGCCCTGGCGGTAGCCCAATTGCGCAACGTGGCGCTGCCCGGCCGCCGTCTTTGCCGAGAGCTCCCGGCTGTACTCCGCCGCCATCGCCCGCTTGAGGCCCTTGAACACCATCGAAGACGGACTGCCGTCGTTGTCGAAGGGTTCGGCGACATAGAGCACACGCCCCCACCCTGCCAGCAGACGAACTCGTAAAACGCCGCCTCATCGATGTTCTGGAAGCGCCCCAAACGGCTCACATCGAGGACGAGCACACCGGTGAACCCATGGCGTCCACCCCGCACGTCGGCCATCAGGGACAACAGCCCGGCCGGCGCTCGATGTCAGCCACTGCGCCCTTCGTCCCGGTAGACCCGCACGATGTGCATGCCGTGGAGGGCGGCGTAGGCATTGATGGACGCGGGCTGGTTTTCGATGGAGTACCGCTGCATGTCGGTCGACATGCGCATGTACGCGGCGACCCGGACCGGGAGGGAGGATGAGGAAGATGGGGCAAACGGCATGAGCGCTCACCACGGGGGCGGCGGCGTGTGCCGTCGTCCCTACGCTAGGCCCTTTCCATCCATGGGGAAACGGGCTTGGACAGGGCGTAGGAAGTCGGCTGGGCCGGATACCGGAGGGAGCTTTCATGTCAGCGCGGGAAGACGACATTCTTGAGCATGCCGGGATCATCCTTGATGCCGTTGCCTTGAGTCAGGCAGTTCTGGACGGCGACCTAGCCGAAGCCCGATTCCGGGCAAGCCTTGTGACCTGCCATGCAGAAGACGCGGGGAGGGACACCGTCGCTCGCTCAGCGGCACAGGTCGTGGATGTGCTTACCCCGGCCCAAGGAATCGCTGCCGTCGGCATCGGACAAGCCATCGAGCGAATGCCCGTGGCCATCGACGAAGCACAAGGGCTTGGTTGAACAGCACACGTGTGGGCGCGTCAACGGCATGGGCGGGTAAGCATCCGGTCACCCTGAACTCGGTACTCTTCGACCGAGGCCACGATTGGCAGTCTTCCGGCCTGACCTTTTGGTTGACCCTACAGGAGTTCCCATGTCCAAGCGTTCAAGCCCGCGTCCAGTCTCCCCTCTTCGCGCCTTGCTGGTTTTCAGTGCTGTCGCATCCCTCGGATGTGCACCGGTGAGCCACGCCGCAAGCCGGCCTGCCCACTTCGACGCCAATGCGTCCGTTGACCTCGGCGACGGGCTCACCTGCGTGGTCGGCAACGCCACGGATGCGGACGGCATGAATGCGCGGGCGTGGGTGACAATTGATGACAAGGGCACCCACAAGGTCCGTTGGGCCACGCCGGTCCCGCTTGCCAAGGGCTGGTACCAGAACCAGGCCACGCATTGCCTGAAAACGGCAAACAGGTCCAGGCCCTCATCCAGTCCGACACCGCATCCGAGGCCGCAACCGCCCAGACCTTTGTCGATGTGGCGTCCTTCGATGAGGCCACCGGTCGCTTGGTGTCGGTCGCTCCGGTCACCGCACCTGGCGTCCATGGCAAGGTGTCGCTGTCGGTCGACAAGGACAGCTCGAATTCCGTTTGAAAGACGGGCAACCGGTCGTCACCGGCACATGGTCGATGCTGCCCGACCGCGCGACAGACACACCGTTCACGGCCTCCCCGTCCCTTGCACCCAAGGGGGACAAGTGATGACCAATCCCCAGCAGCAGTTCATTGCGGACATCTATCCCGCCGCGAAGAAAGTGGCCGAGGAGTCGGGTACGTCGCTGGAACTCATCCTTGCGCAAACGGCCCAGGAAACCGGTTGGGGGCAAAAGACCCTCGAAGGCACCAACAACCTGTTCAACGTCAAGGCAGATGCCTCCTGGCACGGCAAGACCAAGGAGTTCACGGTTCCGGAGTACGACGAAAACAAAAAGATGTACATGTCCAAAGAAAAGTTTCGGGTCTACGATTCGTATGAAGACTCGCTGCGGGACCGCCAGAAGTTCCTCGAAGACCAGCCCCGTTATGCAAAGGCCGGCTGTTCAAGGAAGGCATCAAGGGCAACCTGAAAGGGAAGCCGAGGCATTGGAAAAGGCCCACTACGCGACCGGCCCGAACTATGCCCGTGCCATCGTCAACGTGGCCCACGGGCCGACGATGCGCGCCGGCATCGCCCTGGCGACCGGTGAGAAAGCACCCGAGCACGGTGCCACTCACGGCGTGCTGCATGAGAAAGACAAGGGTGCTGCCGTTGGCGCGCTCCAGACCGACCTTGCCGCCTTGGGCTTTACCGCACGGGACGGCAGCACCATTCACGCCGACCAGCACTTCGGCGCAAAGACCAAAGAAGCCGTCGAGGCCTTCCAGACTGCGCACGGGCTCAAGGCCGATGGCGTGGCAGGACCGGCAACGCAAGCCGTCATCACGGAGGCCAAGGCACATGCCCAGTCAGCACCTCCCGTCCCGAGCCTTCTCGATGCACGCCATCCCGCCAACGGGATGTATGAGCAGGCGCATGCCTGCGTCGCCGGCATTGACGAGAGCCAAGGCGGACGCCTGGTCCGCACACCCAGAACTTCGCCGGCACGCTCACAACCTCCGCCCTGGCGTCGGGCATGCAGCGCATCGACCACGTCGTCTTGAGTGACGATGCAAGCAGGGCATGGGCTGTCCAGGGACAGCTCAACTCCCCGTTCAAGCAGCTGGCCGAGGTCAATGTGATGCAGGCCATCCAGACCCCGCTTTCACAGAGCAGTCAGGAGGCCGCCGCGCATGTGCAAAACAATGCCCAGCAGCAGGTGCAGGCCCAGCAACAGCAGCAAAGCCAGCAGCAAGACCAGGCGCAGCAGGCGGCCGGCCCGTCGATGGTCAGGTGACAGCGTGGGCGGGGCCGGTGTTGCTGGCTCCGCCCTCCTTGGCAGCCCTCGGAGATTTCAATGACGATGCCGCTGCACGCACCCACACTCACCACGTCCGGCGGTCATCGCGTCACTTGAGACGGCACTGGGCGTGGGCCGTCAGGCGACGCTGGTTTCTTCTTTCGTCTTGGCTTCTTCCTTGCCGGGCTCGGGCGGGGGAAAGTGATACCAGGCCTCGTGGGATGAGGATCGCTTGCAAGAGGCACTTCGTCTTCGACCCAAAGTGACCAAATCCCGGACAGCACCCAGCCGTCCAGAACGTGTTCCGGATGGTGAGGCATCCCGACCCTGGCTCACCCGGCGCGCACACCCAACGACTTTCAGCCTTCGGCTCCCACTTGCAGAGTGGGCAATGGATGTGTGCCTCCTGGTTCATCCCCAATCCTCCTTCTATCAAATGGGCAACCGCGTCAGTGATGGGGCGCATTTGGGAATTTCCGAGCATAGCTCGAACTGATTTTTCACGGTGCTCGCAGCAACACCCGCCCATGATGGCCACTAGAACCGGCTGCGGTGCAACGTGTCTTCGCCCACCCTCCGCTCGGCCACCATTACCAGGTAAGCCAACAGAGACTCCCACTCGCTGTGGTACTGCGCCTGTCGAAGCCTGAACAGGTAACCGCAGCGCGCCAGTGCAGACAGTTCATGCAGGGGCAGGCTGACCGGCACCACCTCGTACCGGTTGAGGGCCGTGAAACAGGGCAAGGGCAACGCGTCCGTTGCCATCCATGAACGATGGAGGTTCATGAGGGCAGTCATGGCCACCGTCGCCGCGAAACCGGGATGAGTGTAGACATGCCTCGCCCAATGGCCATGAATTACTTCCAGCCGGGCCGGAATGTGCTCCGGGGACACATAGCGCACACCCGAACAGTCCTTGTGGGGCACCGGCGCCAACCACCGCCTGGCGTTGACCCTTGCTCCATTACTGGCCGCAGCGACGGTCGCGGCGCACTGGGGGATGCCGCAGCTCGGCTTTATGAGCAACTGAGCCGTCCCGGAGAAAGCCCAACCAACGGATACTCGATGGGTCTTCTGAGCCTGGCCGATGCGGTTGAACGCTCAGATGGCCGTGCCACCTATCTGTGCTTGTCGCCAGAAACAGCCTGGAGAGCGGACAGCGCGACCTCCGCGTAGTCTCGCCCGAATCGCACCGCCCTCTCCTCGTCAGGGAACGTCACCGGACAACGCCACGAGAAGACGTCTCGGCGGCCGGTCGTAATGCGCACCAATGCTACAAAGCCTTGTTCGGTCGGCTCCGCATCCACGGCCAGTAAGAAGTTGACGTTCATGACGGTTTGTTTACGTCGTTGATCGTCACGAAAATGCGTAGACGCCGTGCTGTCGAACTGACCAAGCCGGGAAAGCAGTGTCAGGGGCCTCTCGGATGGAAAGACCAAGTCCTCGCGATCTCAAAACCCGCCCACACCATCATCGGACAGTCGCCCTGTGAGGCCATTGCGTTGCGAACGCCAGGGCGGTAGACGCATGTGGACGCGACCCGGATCGCCACTTCAACCGGCAAGCTGAATGCGTCATTCAGTCTATTTTGCCCTACGCATTTATCCGCCATCAAAAATTGCATCGGCGTCTTGCGCGGTCAAAGGCTTGCTCAGGAAAAATCCCTGCATGTATGGACAGGTCATGTCCTTGAGCATGTGGTACTGCGCAGGCGTCTCCACACCTTCCGATGTGATTTCCAGACCCAGCTCGCTCCCCAAAGACAGGATGCCCCTGATGATGGCCCGGCTCCTGGGGTAGAGCATCATGCGCGAGACGAAGCTCTGGTCAATTTTTATCGCGTCAATCGGATACCGGTCGATGTATCCGAGGGAGCTGTAACCGGTGCCAAAGTCGTCCAGTGAAATGCGCACCCCAAGCTGTTTTACCTCATCGAGAACGAGTGAAACAGCGTGTGGCTGACGAAGGAAGATGGACTCGGTGACCTCGATTTGAAGGAACTTCGGGGGAAGTCGCGTCTGGCTCAGTATGTGGTGAACCCTGTCAACAAATCCCCGGCTGAGCAACTCCACGGCCGACACGTTCACATTTGCAGTAAGTCTTTCGACACCATGGCGTTCGCGCCATTGCTGCACCTGCGTGCAGGCGTGACGCATCACCCATTCGCCCAGCTCGATGATGAATCCGGCCTCTTCCGCAATCGGGATAAAAACGTCGGGCGGAATGTTTCCAAACGTCGGATGAACCCACCGCAGCAAGGCCTCCAGTGCGATGACTTCACCGTCCTCAGCCCGGTAGATGGGTTGGTACAAGACGACGAAGTCCTTTTTTTCCACCGCCTCCTCAGGGACGTTTGCAAAAGAAGTGCGCGCATGGCTTCGTTTCGCATTGCCGTATTGAAGATGGCCCATCGATTCTTCCCGAGTTTTTTGGCTTCATACATCGCAATGTCTGCATCCCGGAGCAACTCGTTGGGCTGCTGGTGGGTGTGACTGGACGTGGCGATACCGATGCTGCAGGAAATCACCACACTCTGCCCATGCAGAACGATGGGCGCGTGCAAGCTCTTGACAAGGCATTCGGCGACTTTTATCGCTTCGGCAGCTTTGCCACGTCCCTTCAAAAGGACGGCGAATTCGTCTCCGCCCAGTCTCGCCAATATGCCGTCATCGCCGATGCAATCCCGAAAACGGCGGGACACTTCGATCAGGAGATCGTCGCCGACGACATGACCCAGGCTGTCGTTGACCAACTTGAAACCATCAAGGTCCACGAAAATCAGCGCTGCGATGTCATCCGTCGTCGACCCTGGAGCGAACGCGTCTCCGAGCTCGGTCATTAGAAATGAGCGGTTCCGGAGTCCGGTAAGTGCGTCATGGGATGCCGCATGAGATAACTCAGCGGTAAACTTTTCCCTCTCGCGCAGACGATTTTCCGCAGCCATACGTCGCTCCGATTCTTCTTCGCCTCAATGGCGAGTGCCTGGGCTCGCTTCCGCTCGGTGACGTCGCGCTGGACCGATACCCAATGGGTGAACCAGCCCGTGTCGTCCGCCAGCGGGACAATGCTGACCTCGACCCAGAACCGGGTGCCGTTTTTTTCACGTTCAGAAGGTCGATTTCGATAGGCGACCAGTGCTCAAGTGCGTTTCGAATCTTGTCGAGCGCCTCGCGGCTCGTGTCGCTGCACTGGAGAAGGCGGGGGGTTTTCCCCAGAATCTCCTCTTCCGTATAGCCCGTCGTCTGAAGGAAGGCGGGATTGCAGTACACGATGCGCGGACCAGGGGCGTCGATGGGCCCTGCCTCGGTCACCAATATGGCGTCTTTCGCGTTGGTGACGACCGATTCGAGCATTCTCAGGCGGTCGAGCGTGCTGTTCGTGTCCGCGCCGCGATAAGTACGCCTTTGCGAAAGGTGCGCAGACAGCTGAAACGAATAGGTGCTCAGTGCGTAGCGCTGGGCAACGCTCAGGCCGCGAGGACGGTCTCCAACGAACAACAAGGCAGCGCCCACCGGCTTACTGTCGTTGCCGCGTAACGTGACGCAGGCCGCGAGCGACGGTACCTCATCGGCTCCGCGTAGGTAATCCGGAGCTGCCTCATTGCCGTCGAAGACCACGACATCGCCGCAGTTCGTCACTTCCGTGAGCCACTCGTTCAACGCCGCATAGTCGCAATCGGCGTGAGTACCCACGCTTTCGACGACCACCCAGCCATCCGCTGTGATTCGAAGCAGCACCGCACCGGTGCAAGATGCCGAAACAAACGTCGCGCCGAGGATCGATCTGAGACTCTCCGAACTTGACGCAGCCTTCACATCTTTCACAATCACCTCATGTATCTGTTCGAGCAGCATTCGTCTAGAGCGTATGTCATCGGCATATTCGTCAAATTCTTTAAACGGGCTTCCGCTGCACCGACGTCAAAACACGGACACGTAAACCACAGCCCATGTCTTTCGGAAATGATTTAGCGACGTTGGGCCATTCGACTGCTGTCGAGGTCGTTCAAGACATGCGCCCCCCTCCCAGAGCTGCCGCTGCATAGCGCTAGATAGGCGAACGGCAATCTCATGGATTTCACGATCCTTGCCTGTACCCACTGGCGCGGCGGAGCGCGGCCAGCATGGTCGGACGATGGCTCGATAGCCAGCGTAAAAGGGCTGTGTGCCCAGCAGGCTCCTCGCGATGCCTGCGAGGACGCCCTCCTCCCGTACCGCCAGGCCCTCGGCCCGGCCGTTCAAGGACAATCCGGTCGAGCGGCACAAGGGCGCTGCGGTCAGGCGAGTCTCGCTCGCCGCGATCGAGCTCGAAAATCCCAGCCCCGATAAACAGCCTGTCGGCCACGGTGTACTGCAAGGTCTCCGGCAAGTCCGGCACCAGGGTGAACTCAGGTGCCGGCGAGCCAGGCTCAGGCATGGCCTCGCGGGTCTTCAAGCATCGTTACAGACGAAGAACTTCCGGTCCCGAAAACGAGCCTCGATCAAAAGTCTATCGTCGAACTCAGCATGGCCGTCCGGCCCAAGCCCACGGCTAGCTGGCTGGACCCGGCGGCACTCCAGTAGCGCTTCCCGCTGAGGTTCTCGATGTTCAACTGCACGCTCACATCCTTGCCCATCACGCTCGTGCGATACCGCGTGCCTGCCGTAAACACGGTGTAACCGCCAATCCACGCCTGGTCCTGATCGTTGATCGGACGGCTGGCCGTGTAGTACGCACCCGCATTCACGGAAAGCCCCGGTGTCGACGTCATGTCGTACGCAACGAAGAAGCTTGCCGTCGTACGCGGCGTATTCTCGGGCGTCTTGCCGAGCACCGTCGCATCGGTGGAGTCGACCTGCCGCGCATGGAGCCAGACGCCGGAGGCCGCGATCGACAGGCGTGGCAATACGTAACCCTGTGCCGAGAACTCAACGCCGCGGTAGCGCGCCCGTCCATTGAGCGCATAGACGTTGTCCGCATTCAGTCCCGCCGATGGCCGGCGGATGTCGAAGGCGGCGACGGAAAGCAGTGCCTCGCTGTCGAAACGGTGACGGTAGCCGAGTTCGCTCTGACGACTGACCGCCGCCGGCAGCGCCTGATACGCGTTCTCGGCGGTGGCGGGTGCACTACCCGCCGATTCCAGCCCTTCGATGTAACTCGCATACAGGCTGCTCTTCGCGTCGAGCTTGAACACCGCGCTGGCCGACGGCGTATTCTTCGTCGTGTCGTAGCTCGGCGTGCCGGCCTGCGTGCTCTGGTAGCTCGAACGACGCAATCCCACCGTGACTTCCCAGCGTTCGCCAAGCGCCATGCGATCGAACGCGTACGTGCCGGTGTTCCAAACCGTCTGCGCATAAAACGCCTTGGGCGTGCCTGAAGATTTCAGCGGCAGTGTCTGAGTAGGATCGTAGAGATATTGCGTCGCCACGAAGTAATAGGTGGTGAAGTCGGGCTGGTGAAGACGGTTCCTCGAGAAACCGATCGTCACGTTATGCGCGATCGAACCGGTATCGAACGCACCGTTGATCTCGACGCGACCGTTGGTGTTCTCGTAGATCTGTCCGTTCTGTTTGCTGCCCTGCACCTGCCCCTTGCCGCTGGATAGATTGTAATTGCGGAATATCCACAGCCAGCGATCGCGCTTGGTCGTCGACTGCCCGATCGACATCTTGCCGTCCCACTGGTCGTTGATGGCGAAATCTGCGCGCAGCAGCTGCGTATTGGCCTTGGATTTGGTCGGGTATGACTCGGGCGACAGAAGCTTGTCGCCATCGGGCAAGCGCGGCAGGCTGATGTGTCCGTCCACGGCAGCCAGCGGCGTGATGCCCGCCTGCTCCGGTAGTTTCTGCTCGATGTGCTCGTAGTCGTATTTCAGCAGGAACCATCGGAAACCTTCCAGTCAGCCGCGATCGCGCCCATGCGACGGTAGCCGTTGCCCCTGTCGATCACGGACTGCACGTGCTGGCTCGCGGCATTCACGCGCACGCCGAACTGCTGCTGGTTGCCGAAGCGGCGAGCGATATCGACCGTACCCTTGACCGAGCCGTTGTTGTCTACCGACGTACCGACCTGGGTCACCGGCGTGGTGCCCGCACGTTTGCTGTACATGTTGACGATGCCACCCGGCACCGTGAAGCCGTAGTACAAGGCGGAGGCACCCTTGAGCACCTCGAAACCCTGTTTGTCTTCCATCGGGATGGTGATGTTGTTGTCGAACGGCAGCACACCGTTGAAATAGTAGCTTGAGCGGTTATCGAGACTGATGCCGCGGACGGAGAGATTGTCGTAAGCCAGACCGTTGAGCTGCTGCCGCGCCACGCCAGCAACATTGCGCAGCGCATCGTAAAGGCCCGCCGGTGCCTGCACGTCCAGGAGGTCGCGAGTGACCACGTTGATGGTGGCCGGGATATCGAGGATGTCCTGGCCCTGGTACTGGCCCACCTCGACACGACGAGCCGTGAAGCCCTGAGCCTGTGTGGCGACGACATGGACGCCCTTCAAGGCGGTGACATCCGTGTCCTTGGGCACCTCGTCGGCAAAGGCGATCGTGCACGACAGACACGACAAGGCGATCGCGAGCAGGTGTCGCGTGAACTTGAAAGACATGGAGGAAGCCTGAAGAAAGCGAGAGAAACCTTAGTGCCGGCAGCCGGTGGTGTCTTTCAGCGCCCAGTCGATCGCCGCAATAACATCGTGCGCGGCGACCGCAAACGGCGCAGCGACGATGAGCGACATGGCCGAACACAGCCGGAACGCACGCAACATCAGATTCACCATCGTTCACTCGGCCACATCGACATAATGATAACGATTCTCATTACGTAGTCAACGTAGGAAGGTGCATTTTCGATCTTGCCGCAGCACGTTGCTTCAGGATTTCAACGGTGGAGTCGCATTTCGACGCGCGAGCGGCGTCGGAACGTAGCATGACCCTTGTGCCCGGTCTTCGTCCCCCTTGCGAAGTGGCAGACCGTCTTAGCCAAGCCACCTCAAAGACGGGTGCTTTTGTGCCTTTGGGAAGAACCCTGATGCCCTTGTCGCCATCGTGCAACGGCAGTGACTGCGCAAAGGTTGCGCTTTGCGTCTGCGCCGACGTGTGCTTTTCGAGCACACAAAAGACGAAAACCTTGCGATAATTGCCCTGCGGCACGCCGACACCACGTGACAGCGTGGGTACATCCAGCGTCCAAAGCACCGCGAACGCCCAGACCTCTCGTCGACGGCGCCCATCCTGTTTCCGATGGGCTCACATCGCAAGGTCAGGCATGGCGGTCGACCTGCACGCGGAAGACCAGCGTTACGGCATTGCTCGCCAACGATTCACCGACCACGGCCCGCACTGTCGGCCTCACCCCTGGAAACACTGTGATGTACAAGACCTTGCTGTTAGCGTTGTTGGCACTTCCGGCAGCGGCGCATGCCGCCACGGACGAGGACGCGGCCATGTGCCGTAACGGCTCCTTTCCCATGAGCACCGCAGGGTTTTCGCTTGCCAGGGTCACGGTACCGCGCCTGTCTTTCCTCAGTGACGACGACGGCTGCCCAGCCAAGGGCGAGGCGGTATGCCGGCAGCGTGGCTATGTGGTCAAGGACGACTTGGTCGTGCTGGCACAACGCCAGGGCGCCTACGTCTGCGCGTTCTATCCCAACAAGGTAGGTGGCAGCGCGGGCTGGGTGGCCACGTCCAACGTGCAAGCGCTGCCGGACGCCGTAGATCCGAAACCGCAGGCCTGGGTTGGCCAATGGCATGACGGCGACAATCAGCTGCAGTTGCTCGCCAACGGCGACGGCAGTGTGACCGTCAACGGCAGTGCCTATTGGCCCAGCGCCGATCCGGACCCACGGCAAAATCCCGGCGGCCCGCACCTCGGCGCCGTCACCGCACGCGGGTATCCCGAGGGCAAACAGTTGCAGGTCAAGGAGGACACCTGCCAGGTTCGCCTCGATCTGCTTGGCGACCTGTTGGTGGTGTCGGACAACCAGGAATGCGGCGGCGCCAATGTCACTTTCAACGGCGTATATCGACGCGCCACAACCAAGCACTGAGGCGCCTCGTTCGCGAGTCCCGCAGTGCGTTCGTTCCCCTGCAGCCTGGCCCACCTCCCCGGCCTTCCAATGGTCAAGGAGGTACTGCTTGCGGCTCGCAGGGGTACGCTGGCGCGCATGACCGCACTGTCTAGACGTCATGGGACCTGCCGCACCGATGGCGCGTCAGCTCAAAAAACAGACCGATGCGTCGTCATATCAGCATGCCTTTTACCCGACCGCGGCACGTTGCCTTGCAAGTTCGACTGCCTCAGCCACTGCCTTCGACCTGATGGTCTCCACATCACCCAACGCGGTTCCTTCGGCACGAACCACCCGCATATCGGACAACCCGATCAAGGCGAGGATGGTTTTCAGAGACGGCAGCAGAAAGTCGTATTTGACGCCATCGCCTTCAGAGTAGATGCCCCCGCTGGCGATAAGAGCCACGACCGTCTTTCCTGCAGGCAGAAGGCCCTCCGGGCCCTGCGGGGTGTAGCGAAATGTCCTACCCGCGCACACCACGTAGTCGAGCCATAGCTTCACGGAAGCGGGTAATGAGAAATTGTATGTGGGCAGCCCAAGAACGATGACGTCGGACTGTACGACCTCCTCGATAAGTTCATCGCATAGCGCCGTCGCAGCGCGCTCCGCACGTTCTGGCTGCCCCAGGTACATGGGAAGCATCGCCGGATTCATCGACGGTAATGGCGAAGTGACCAGATCACGCTGTACCACCCTGGTGGCTGGGTCACGTAGACGTGCTGATGGACATATGCATCGACCATGGATCGCGAGACCGAGCCTGACATAGCGATGCTGCTGTTGATGACGAGAAGTCGAGTCATAACAAAAAACCTTGGGAGAATATGCGATACGCTAACGCAGCCCTCCTTTCGATAACACTGCCGACCACGTGATGATGACCATCGACATTCCAGATGGAGATGCTTTCTCACTCGACCAGTTGCGCATTTTCATAGCTGCTGCGGATCATGGAAGCTTTTCCGCCGCCGCGCGTGCCATGGGCAAAGCGCAATCCCTGGTGAGCCACAGCATTCAGCGCATGGAAGACCAGCTCGGCGTGACGCTTTTCGACAGAGCGTCATATCGCCCTTCCCTCACCGTTGCCGGCGGCGCGCTACTCGCCCGCGCACGTCGCATCTGCAACGAGGTCAATGTGTTTCACGCGATGTCCAGAGACTTCGCCGCGGGATCGGAAGCCGAGGTAAGGTTGGCTGTCGATGCGATGTACCCGATGTGCGAGCTCTACCGTGTCCTGCGATCGTTTCGCATGGAATGGCCGGCTGTCGCGCCCCGTGTGATGATGCACAATGCCGGCGAGGCGGCAGAAAAGGTCGTCGACCGCCAGGCGATCCTGGGTCTCCTGGCCGGCACGACCGTGACACACCCTGAATTGGATATCGTCGCCATCGCGTCTGTCCCGATCGTTACCGTCGTGTCGGCACACCATCCGTTGGCGCCGATAGCCCGTGACGTCACCTCAGACGACTTGATGGATCATGTCCACATCGCGGTGTTCGACACCGATGCCAGTTCGGACGTCGACACATCGCTCTACCCGTCCAACCTTTGGCAGATCAACGATTTGGGCGCAGCATACGGCATGCTGCTGGCCGGTCTGGGTTGGGGCGGCATGCCCAGGCATCTGGTGGAAGCGGATGTCGCGTCGGGACGGCTGGTCGAGCTGACTTCCAGCCATTGGAAATCGGATCGGACACGCCAGATGTCCGTGGCGAAGCGAAAAGACGTCGCACTCCGACCCGCTGCGGACTGGCTATGGCGCCAAGTCAGCGGATGTCGCGGTCACCACAGTCCGCCCCCTGGTGATTGACGTCAGGGCCGGTGCGATCTTCCTCGAGGCCCGTTGGCCGGCCTCTGATAAGCCACTCCGCTGCCGCAAGGTTCGGCAACCAGCATAACCACGCGATCGCTCGATAAGCCATGACGAAGTCCACGCCCAGGATCGCCGACAAAGGCAGGTAGAGGCGCAGCGTGACCGCAGACAGGGTCAAGGCAAAGGAGCGAATCATCCATTGCCGATGCTCAGCCAGCCGACCTGTCAGTACCTTGCGCAAGGCGATGGCCGTTGTGGCCATCCAGGCGCTGCCAAGCGCCGCAAACCCCGCGCCAGCGACAGGCCCGGTGGATATCCCCGCAGCCAGGAACAGGGCGGAGATGCCGCCGACCACGCAACCTGCGACATAGACGCGCCCCGTCGCCCGGTGCCACGCCGGGTGACGCGAACGAATCCGGCGAACGAACTGGAAGGGTCCGCAGAGCAGCGCCGTCGCGGCACTGGTCGCGTGCACGATCAACCAGGGATGCACGTAACGGTTGGCTGCAACCCCCGGTGGCACCGGACCTCGGTCGAACAGATAGCGATAAGACGCCAGGGCCACCACGCCGCTCAACACAGCGACCGCCCCCCACGCGTATCTCGACCGCCTGGATCTCGCTATCCCACTTACCTGGGAACGATACGCCGAATTCATCGTGGTGCTTCCTGGGATACCGACGCGGCCATAAGCCGGACTTGAAGCCGTGGCGTGTCTGCCACGTCGTTCGAATGCAACGATACCTTTGCCATGCAGCCGAGCCCATGCTAGATGGTCGATACATCTATCGCGATCGTCCAAACATGACCGACCCACTTTCCGACATCCTCACGCTCGTTCAGCTCAACTCGTATGGATTTCGTGGGCTTGACGCAGGGAGCGACTGGGGACTGAATTTCCCGCCGGCCGAGGGCATCCGATGCTTTGCCATCGATGAGGGCGAATGCAAGCTCGCGATGCAGGACACCGGCTCTCCCGTTGCCCTGGAACCGGGGGACGTGATTCTCGTGAAAGGGGCATCCGCCATGCAGCTCTACGCAGGCACCCCTGCCATATGGCACGACGCCATCCCGTTCCTCACGCGGGTGCTGCCCGGACACGTTGCCGAGCTCCATGGAGGCGGCGTGTGTCGAGGCATCGGCGGCTTCTTTTCCTTGCGCGGCCACCATGCCGCGGCCATCCTTTCAGCCGTACCGGCAGTGGTCCACATTCGGTCCCATGATCACAAGACGGCGCTTCAAGCCAGCGTGCGGCGTCTCGTCGTGGAATTGCGCCAGCCCAGGCCAGGCAGCGATCTGCTTGCCGGACACCTGGCGCAGGCGCTGTTGATCGAGGCCCTGCGCGCGCATCTGGAGACAGGCCAACCGCAGAGGGGTTGGCTGGCTGCACTCGGCATGCCGCCGCTCAGCCGTGCCCTCACAGCCATGCACGCGAACGTGAGCCATCGGTGGACGGTGGCAGAACTGGCGTCCGCCGCGCGGATGTCACGCTCCAGCTTCGCCGCCCATTTCGAGCGGGTGACCGGCGAAACGCCCATGGAGTACCTGATCCGATGGCGCATGACCCTGGCGTCTCATCGTCTGGCGACGTCCAGACTGTCTATCGGAGCTATCGGCATGTCCGTCGGCTATTCGTCCGAAAGCGCGTTCACGGTTGCATTCAAGCGCACTTACGCTGCGTCGCCCAGCCAGTACCGCGCCCAGTCGGCGTCGGCCGAGCCATGACCTCGCCGATGCGTGCTGAGCAGGATCCGGTGCAGCATGGACGGATTGCCCCCGGCCGACAGGAAGAGTGCCCCCTGGCAGGTTCGATCGCTGCTCACGCGTCATCGGCAGAACTGGTCTAACATGGAACTGTCACGATCCAATCTCCTGTTGGAGTCGTGGCATCCTTACGCCACCAAGCGACGCCACCACGGATATGACAGACAGGCCTAGGTAACGGGTGTGAAAGGAAGCGCAGACGAACAACCCGACGCCCTCCCGACGTTCTGGTCGAGAGGCGGCCAGCACCTCGCCGTCGCCGGGGCCTACGCCGCCGTGTATGAGGTCGTCCGGCACGTCACGTTCCCCCATTGGTCCCCGACGACCGGCCTGCGTCTGGCCTGCCTGTTCCTGCTCCCCCTTCGCTACTGGCCGGCGCTCGCACTGGGCGAGGCCTTGCCTACCATGGAGAACGCTTGGCTTGGCGCCGACGACCTGGGGATTCCCTGGGCCATCTCGGCATCGGTGCCCATGATCGTGCCGTTCATGGCCGTCATGAAGCCGTTTCGCCTGCGCTGGCGCCTCTACGACGACCGGGGCCAGTTGCGCATGCCCCTGCTGTTGGGCGCAACGCTGGCGTGCGCGATCATCAGCGCCACCCTATCCTGCACGACCCTGGCGACCACGATGCTCCGAAGCCCGGAAGCATGGCCGAACCTGTCGCTCACGAACATGTTCTGGGCTTACCTGCTGGGCCATTTTCTTGGCGGGCTGACACTCACTCCGATGATCCTGGCGCTGACCGAACGCGCCCAGGGCATGCCCCGTCCCAGCGCGGCGGCGATCGGGCGGAGCCCCCTTCTGCGAGACGTGCTCCTGTGGATGCCGGTGCTGGCGGCCCTCGTATTCGTGGCCATCACCACCGACGACGACGCGGTACGTCAGGTCGCCCGGCTCGGACTCATCTGTCCACCCATCGCCCTGGCCTGGCGCCACGGCTGGCACGGCACGGCCCTGGGCGGCTTCGCGGCCAGCGTGGCCCTGGCGTTGACGGGCACGGCCTTCGTGGACCCGATCATGCTGCGCGCCCAGGTCATCCTGGCCATGGTGTTGTCCGGCCTGCTGACGGTCGGCGCCAGGGCTTCGCGGCCGCTAGCGGCCACGAAGCCCATGAAGCACTGACCGCAAGACGTCGCTACGCCTGCCCTGTTTTTTCTACGGGCCCTTATTGCTGCAGTTTTCCGGATGCAACTGGCATTCGGACGGCGACAGCGTCATCTTCATCGTGCCATCCGGCTGGGGCGCTGCCTGGATGGTCATGCCATCGTCGTTGTAGACGGTGACGCCCGCCACGCCCGATGCCGGCGTCTCGCTAACTTGCCACCGGTTGGCGTCGACGCCGACCGGCAACGCCAGTGTCTGACCGCCGATATACGCCACCGCACCGCGCACCGTGCCGTTACCGTCATTGATCTGGACATAACGCACGCCTTGCTTATCGAACCGATACGCATGAAAACCAGGGTTGACGCTCACATCGGGCGTATTTGGCCACGCTTGGCCTAGCCCTGTGACATCGGGCGGCGGAGTAGCGGCAGCGGCGCCCGCCATCAGGGTGGATACGAAGGTCACCAGGGCATGTCGACGAAACGAATGCATACGAACTCCTTTGCTGCGCGGTCGGGGAGACGACGGTGGAGGACGTAGTAGACCGATGCGCCGTCTCACTTCCTAAGACCAAGAGCGCAGGTTGAAATCGATCCGTCAGGTCGGGCGAGGGTCGATCGACATCGCCGTCCAACATGGCGTGGCAACGTCAGCTGACATCGGGCTTGCCGCCGACGTTCATCCGCGCTTAGTGTTGTAGAAACCCCTTGCTTGCCATGCCGCGCCCCATGACGAACGCCACGATTTATCACAACCCCGCCTGCGGTACCTCACGCAATACCCTGGCGCTGCTGCGCCACGCGGGCGTCGAGCCCACGGTCGTCGAATACCTGGATACGCCTCCCGACCGCGACACCTTGACGGGCCTGATCCGGGACGCGGGCATCACGGTGCGTCAGGCGATCCGTGAAAAAGGCACTCCGTTTTTCGAGCTCGGGCTGGACGACCCGACACTGACGGACGATCGACTTCTGGACGCCATGCTCGACCACCCCATCCTGATCAACCGCCCGTTCGTGGTGACGGCTCGGGGCACGCGGCTATGCAGGCCATCCGAGGTCGTATTGAACATCATCCCGCCGCTCCCTTCCCCCTTCACGAAGGAAGACGGGGAGGTCATCCCGGCTGGCGAAGGCATCAAGTAGGCTGCCTGGCGTACCGAGATCTCACTGTCATCCGTCACAGCTCCCGCCGAACGTGTTCGGAACAAGATCGGCAGCAGCCTTTCCGCTCCGTATCAGGTCCAGGATGACCTCCGCCACGCGATGAGGCGAGTGAGCGATGGATGCCGTCTCGGCTTCCTGCGATGTCGCGGCCGCTTTGCCGGACTTCACGGCACCGTAGAAGTCCGTCGCCGTCACGAACGGCAAGACGTTCGACACCACGATGCCGGCGTCGGCAAGCTCCAGGCGCGCGACATCCGTCAACATGTTGAGCGCCGCCTTTGAGCTGGTATAGGCCGCCGAGCCCGGGTACGTGGCAAGCGTCGCCCCGGAGCTGACGTTGACGATGCTGCCTGCGCCCTGCCTGCGCATGGAAGGGAGGACCGCCTGCATCATGACCAGGGGCGCGATGGTGTTGAGATCCAGCAGCGCGCGGAAGTCGTCGATACCGATGTCGTCGACACGGGCATAAAGCCCCTGCCCCGCATTGTTTACCAGTACGTCGATGCGCCCGTACCTCGACAGGATGTCGTCCACGGCTTGCTTCACCTGTTCCGGCCGCGTCACGTCGCACGTCAGTGCCTGCGCATCGTGCAGTTCGCTTGCGATCGCCTGGATGCGTTCCGTACGGCGCGCAAGTAATGCGAGTCGCGCGCCGAGCGCCGCCGCCGCACGTGCCGTTGCCTCACCGATGCCTGACGAAGCGCCGGTCACTACGATGACTGAGCCCTTGATGTCCATGTACGCGGTGCCTCTTTTTATTCGATGAAGGTAGGTCGTTCAGCGAGCCGATTGCCGTCAGCTCGTGACGAAAGCGTACGCAGGCACCTCGGCAAATACTTTTCCGATTCAGCCATAAACCTGCCTATTCCTGCTTTTCCCATTGCGGGCACGCCGCCGCCATGCCATAAGAAGGCATGAACGGCATCGTCGAGACCCTGAAATGCTTCGTTGCAAAACGCGCTTCCACAGTGCTTACGCCAACCGGCATTCCACGGCTCGACATCCTGAGAGTGACGTCTCCAACGTCCCTGTTTCCGGAGGTCTACCAGCCCCTCGTTAGCCTGATCCTGCAGGGGCAGAAGCGGCTTGTCATCGGGGACCAAGTCATCACCTATGGCGCGGGCGATACCTTTATCGCCTCCATCGACCTGCCGGTCATCGGGGAGATCACGACGGCGAGTCCCAAAGCCCCGTATCTCGCCGTGCGGCTGACCTTCGAGCGCGCGATCGTCGCGGCGCTGCTTCGCGACGATCCGGCACCGATCAGTCCAGGCGACGAAAGAAGTTTCTGTGTCGATCGGGCCAGCGATACGTTGGCCGATGCCTGGCTGCGCATGTTGCGCCTCATGGACGAACCCACCGAGATCGACGTCATGGCACCGATGCTCGAGCGCGAAATCATGTTTCGACTTCTGCGCGGGCCGCAGGCCGCGGTGATACGGCAGGTTGCAGCGGTGGACGGCCGCGTTTCGCAGGTAAGGCATGCCCTGGCCTGGATCAGAAAAGAATATGCGAGCCCGTTACGCATCGAACAGCTGGCCGCCATCGCCCACATGAGCCCATCGTCGTTCCAGCGCAGCTTCAAGGCCAGTACCGGTTTCTCGCCGATCCAGTATCAAAAGCACCTGAGGCTGTACGAGGCGCGCAGGTTGCTGTTTGCCCAACCCGGCGACGTCGCCGCCGTCGCCTTAACGGTGGGCTACGAAAGTCTCTCTCAGTTCACGCGGGAGTATGGGCGCCTGTTTGGCGCACCGCCCGCGCGCGATGCGAGGGCGCTTCGCGCCACGCCGAAGGTGTCACTCGGGATGACGTAGATCCGGTCGCGACCACCCCACAGGGGAGTGCCCCGTTCCCAAGGGCCACGCAATGCGCTACAAGGGCGCATTATTCCGAATCGAATCCCATGGATATGCAAGCCCTTCCTCCCATCGCCGTGGTCATCGAGCCACGCGCCGTGCTCGCCGACACGGTGGCAGACGCCCTAAGGCAGCGAGGCTACGAAGTGTATGTCGCTTCGACCCACTCGGGGGGGCCAAGGCCGTGCTCGCCGATGCCCAGGTGGACTTCCTCATCGCCGCCGTGCCGGCGCCCGGGGAGGATCGCAGCGGTGCTTACCTCGCCGACGCCAGGGCACGCAACACCGCGCTGAAAACAGTCGTCATGCTGTCGGATCCGTTGGAGGACGCCACCGACGCCCCCCTGGGAGCCATCAAGCTGCTGAAGCCCTTCACCGTGGAAGAACTCGAAGACGCCATCGATCAAGCGATTACCATCGTGCTCTGAATGCGCCCGTCTTTGCCCACGTCGGCTGAGCTTGCACCACGGCACCGAGAGGCCGCGTGCCCTTTCCCGCCCATTGCCTTTTCTGTCTCCGCTGCCGCTGGGACATGTGTCTCAATGCAGGGAACGTGTTTTTAAGTAGTATGGGTTTGTAGCGCGTGGCTTTTGCATGCCGGCGCCAGGGGCGTTCTTCCAGAGAAGAACGCCTGACTTTGGATAGTGACAAGCAGCAGTCTGGAAACACAAGAAATCATGGATTGGGTTCCCATACTCTTCATTGCCTTCAAGGTGCTGGTTTTTGGCACGGGCATGTTCCTGGCCATCAAGTGGCATTACGAACAAGGGAAGAAAGGGCGGCAGGTCGAGAGGCGTGCGGTGCTGCGCAAGGTCGGCGCCGTGGCCATCGTCTTCGTGCTGTTGCTGGTGGGGCTGCTGGTGGCCACGTTCTCCGTGGCCAGGAAACTCGGCTTGACGTGATCATGGCGCGGTGATGCCCCACCCCCACGTCGCAAACGACAGCTCTCCATCGAATCTCCACACAACGTCCAACGAATCCAGACAATCACGGATTAGCCTGCACTCCGTCGCGCCGCATCGTCCCAGGCGCAGTCGACGCGTGGAGCTTCGCCATCCGTACTATGTCTTCCATCGATCGCCGGTTACCCGTCGTCTCCGCATCGCAAGCCCCGACGCCTTCAACCGGGAAGTCTCGCAAGTCGTTAAAACGCGGAACGGTGAGCACGTGGGCCTTCCGACGACCCGTGGCCACCTTGATGGTCAGCTGCGCCTCGTTGCTCGCCATCTCGGTCCTCGTGGTCATGGTCAACCCTGCCCTGGACGAGCCCGCGTCCATCACGCCCTGGCTCAGGCTGACCAGCCTGGCGGGCGGGGCCATGCTGGGAGGCCCACTCGCGTGGTACCTCGTCCCTGCCACGATGCGACGCGAACTGGTGCCGCTGGCCTACCTGATCGCTGGCAGTGCCTGTTTCGGCCTCTACTTGTCCGAGCGACCGATGCCCTGGCTGCTGCTCTCCAGCGTAGCCGGTGTCGCCCTGGGGGCGACTGTCGTCGGTGCCACGCGGCGTTTGATGATGGCTAACGGTGCCATGCCGAAAGCCACCCTCCTCCGCATCGGCCTCTGCGCGGCAACGGCGGGAGCGACGGCAGGCATCCTGGGCACCTTCGCGATCATCGCCCTGCGCTATACCAGCGTCATGGAAGCGCTCGCCGTGGATTGCGTGCTGCTGGCACTCGCCGGGACCGTCGCCTCGCTCGTCCCGCCCGCTACCCGGGCGTGAGTCGACCCAGACCGCTCACTTGCGCCTATCCCACCGCAGCCAGGCGATACCCCACGCCACGCACGCTGGACAGCATGCCCTGGATGCCGGCGTCCTCGAGCTTCTTCCGCAGCTTGCTCAGGTGACTGTCGACCGTGCGTTCCAGCGCATCGCCTTCGGGCAGGCAAGCCACCCGCAGCTCCGAACGCGAGAACACCCGACTCGGCGATCGCGCCATGCGGGCCAGCAGGCGGAACTCGGTCGCGGTGGTAACGATCGCGTGCCTCGCACCGCCGACGCAGACATGCACCGCATGCTGGTCTTCATCGACTTCGACATCGCCCACGCGAACGACAGCGCCCTGCCCCACGGCGGGAACGACGCGACGCAAGACGGCTGCCACGCGAGCGGCTACTTCGGAAGGATTGAACGGCTTGGTGACGTAATCGTCCGCACCGATCCGCAATGCCGATATCTTGTCGATATCCTCGTCGCGCGCGGTCACCATGATTACCGGGGTGGCGCCACGCCGACGCACTTCCGCGAGCACGGCCCATCCGTCGACATACGGCATGGAAACATCCAGCAGCAGCAAGTCCGGCTTCAGCGTGGCGTGCAGCATGAGCGCTTCCTTGCCGTCACGCGCCACCGTCGTACGGAAGCCGTCGCGATGCAGGTAAGACACCAGGATATCGGCAATGTCGGTGTCGTCTTCCGCAACAAGCACCATGTAATCCCTGCGACCACGCCCGACCATCGTCGACTCCTCGGCTGCGAGCCGCCTTTTTAGCACAAGCCCTGAAGCAACGGTCATGGTCACACCGCCATCGACAGACCCTGGACCATCCCTGCGCCGACGTGCGCATCCGTTAGACTTTCGATTGGCGCGAGCCGGGTCGCCGGCAGCGATTCATCGAGGGCAAAAACCCATGCCGTACCATCTCAAAATCGGTCGCGGACTGATCCTGTGGGCGTGTGCCATGGTCGCCGGCGCGGTGGTGCTCGACTTCGCTTCGTCGTACGCGCTCTATGCGTTGCTTCCCGATCCCACGGCCATCTGCGAAAACGACAGCTGGATTCCCACGCGACCGGAACTACTATGGCTCGTACTCACCGCCACCCTGGCCATCGCTTTCGCAGGCCCGGCCGCGCTGCGGCTTTCGCGACGATTCGTCCAACCCATCGACTCCCTCGCCGCGGCCATCCGCTGCGCCGCCCAGGGCGACCTTTCCGCGCGCGCCATCACGAAGGGACGGCCCTTTGGCGAGATCGCAAGCCTCCTGGATGACTACAACGCCCTTGCCGAGCGCTGGCAGCAGGCCGACAAGGACATGACCGCCTGGAATGCCGTCATCGCCCACGAATTGAGGACGCCGGTCACCATCTTGCGCGGCCGCTTGCAGGGGCTGTCGGACGGCGTCTTCGCGCCCACCTCCGACATGCTCCGCAACCTGGTTCGCCACGTCGAGGCCTTGTCCCGACTGGTCGAGGATCTACGGGTCGTGAGCCTGGCCGAGGCAGGTCACCTTCGTCTCGACCAGGCCGACGTGGACCTTCGAAAGGAGCTGGACGACGTCGTGGCGTTCGTCGCTCCGGCCATGCCCGACCATGCCCTCGCCGTGGACGCCGATGACGCGCCGATCGTCGTCCGCTGCGATGCCATGCGCGTGCGGCAGGCCCTCATGGCGCTGATCGACAACGCCCGGCGTCACTCGCATCCCGGGAAAATCACCCTCTCGCTGACACCACGCGCGACATCGGTCGATATCGGTGTGCACGACGCGGGTCCCGGTGTCCCCCCCGAACTACTCGCCAGGATGTTCCAGACCTTCAGCCGGGGCGAGACGCGCCACCCCGGCCGCAGCGGTGGCAGTGGCCTGGGCCTGGCAGTCGTACGGAGCATCGCCATGGCTCACCATGGCAGCGTGACTTACCACGGTGGCCAAGGTGCCGCGGCCACATTCACCCTCACGCTGCCCGTCGGTACCACGGCCACCTCACGCATCCTCCATCGACGCTCCACTGACGCTGGATGCCACGGCGCGATCCTTGACCGGCCTTCGGTTGTCCCGTCGAGGAATACACCATGCATCGTCATGCCGCACAGAATCCCTGCACCCTCCCGTCGCGGGGCGGGAAGCCATGGCACAGGCGGCTACCCTGGCTTGCCGCGATCCTCTGGATAGTGGCCCCAGGCGCTCCGGTTATCGCCGGCGTGCACGCGGCGGACGTGGTGCGCGTCGCCGTGTATCGTGGTCCCGCGGCCTGCTCGGGATGCGCACAAACCGTCAAGGAATCGATCGAGCGACTGGGTGGCCGATATCGCGTCGATTTCGTGGCGCACGCGAACGCCAGGACATCTCCGTGGAAACGCTCAGCCACTACGATATCTACGTCCAGCCCGGCGGTGGGCAGGATATTCCGGGTGCGCTTCGCAGCCTGGGCCATCGTCGGGCGGACGCGATCCGGAACTTCGTCCGTCATGGCGGACGCTATCTGGGCCTGTGCATGGGCGCGTACCTGGCCGACGCGTCGAACCTCGGGCTGATCGACGACGACCTGGACTCCGAAGTGGGCAGGCCGGGATTCGAAGCCGATACCATCGATGACTATGCCGTCGACACCTGGTGGCGCGGTCGTCGCAACAGTGTCTTCTTTCAGGACGGCCCCTACTTTCCCGCCGCCAGTGCATCCCCGGGCTTCCGGGTCATCGCCACGTATGCGAACGGCGATGTCGCCGCGGCGCGCTACGACCTCGGCCATGGGCGCGTGGTGTTGACCGGTCCGCATCCGGAAGCCGACGAAACCTGGTTCGAGGAGGCAGGCATCCCGCTCGAGCGCATGCCCCGGACGACCTCATCAAGGTGCTGGTGCAGGCGTTGGGATACTCAAGCGCGGACGCATGATCGGCGATACCATGCACTTCTTCATCGAGGAGACCAACGTGGAACGCATTCTGGTGGTGGCCTATCGACCCAACGCTGGCAAGCGGGAAGAACTGCTGGCGTTCCTGGCGGCACAGCATCGCAGGGGCCGGGAACTGGCCTGCTCGAGAACAGTCGTCCGCTGCTGGGCGAGGGCACGCATGGCGAAATCGTGTATATCGTAACCATGCGATCCGGTACCGATGTCGACCGACTGTGGGAAGACCCGGTCTTCCAGGACATTGATGCAAGTCTGTCCATGATTGCCCGCATGGTCCCCTTGCAGACCCTCGACGAAGCCGCCGCATCGTACGTGGACATGGCATCCCTGCCCATCCATGGCGGCACCCATACACCTGGGTAGCCGGCCGGTAGCTATCCACGTCAACCCTCGAAGCCCTGCCGTCGCCGGGAAACGATACGCAAATTCCGGCCATGCGCGGTGATTTGACGACTGCTTCGCAATCCCCGTGTCAACTATGAAACGTCGAAACGGGGAAGACGAAGCATGGACCGGATGGTGAGCGACTGGATACTTGAAACGACCGAGATGGCCGAAGGCGCCATCGCCATGAACCGTGCCCTGCTGGATGCCGATCTCCAGAAGCGCGCTTCCGGGCCAAGCTGCTCCAGTTCCAGGCGGTGGCCAGCGGGGACGAGACATTGCAGGACGCAACGGGTCTGGTCGTGCGGTTGCTCGGACCACCGGGTTCAGCGCCGGGATGGGGCTGCGGCGTCGCGATGCTGGCCGTGAGCACCCGCCTGGGCGACCGATTGGCCGAACATGTGGCCGTCACCTGACTCTATCCGTTGACATCGCGCAAAAACGCTCCGGCTACGCCGTTATCCCCGGTGCCCGTCGAGCCATTCGACGATGCGCTGAACGACGTTCTGCTCTATGCCGTAGTAACCATGCGGCGTCAGCGAACCGCACGCCTTGCCGGACTTGGCCGTCCCACCGGCCACATCGAGCACCCGAACATCGGGACTGGCGGCCATAGCCGCCGCAATCCTCGGCGCCGCATCGGGCGGTGCCACATCGCAGCGATCGTCACGGTTGGCCACGACCAGCGCGGGAACACGCACATCCTTCGGATCGGCACTGAAAACCGTTTCGCCACTGCCCCCCATGACGGACACCGACTCGGTCAGTACGACACCTGACACGCTGCCACGCTTCGCGTGGGCCGCACCGTTCATGGCGGCGATCGAACCCTGGCTGGTGCCGAGGAGAAACACCGGCCCTCCAGGTTCTTCTGCGCGAACGCCACCAGGTCCGCGACCAGGGCGGCGTAACTGCGGCGAATGGCGCATGCCGCGCAGATTCGCGCGATCCAGGGTATCCGGAATCACCACCGAGTAGCCGCGGCTCGTCCACAACGCACGCGTGCGGACGACAAAGTTGTGGTCGTGACGTATGTCGCCGTCTCGTTCCAGGCCCACGTTACCCTCGCCACCGGGAAACATGACGATCGTTCCCTTGGGTTGCTCCGCCGTGGCCGTCAACACGCGCTGTGTCTGACCGGTGGACAGCCGAAGGTCCACCACCGCGTCGTCGGCCCGCACGGGGCGGGACACTGAGGCAACGGCAAGGCAGGCCATGACCGGCAGCCATCCGTTGCAGACCTTGGACGTTTTCATGACGTCGTCCAGCCAAGTGAGAGCGGACCCTCATTCTGCGCCTGTGCAGCGGTCCTGCGGCTCGCTGCCGTCCGTTCGCGCTGGCAAAACGGAATACCGACACCTGTTTCATCAGTTCATCGGCCAGTTCACTGGCCTGCTGGCTGGCCGCACTCGCCTCTTCGACCAGGGCCGCATTTTGTTTGCGTGACCGAGTCGAGATCGGTGACTGCCTGGTTGACCTGGTCGATGCCGGCTGCCTGCTCCGCGCTGGCGGAAGCGATTTCGCCGATGAAGGTGGTCACCTTCACGGTACCCGACTCCATCTCGGCCAGGGCCTGCGCCGTGCGCGTCACCAGCGCGACACCTTCGCTGACCCGATCGCTGCTCGTGGCGATCAGCGACTTGATATCCTTGGCCGCCACGGCGCTCTGCTGGGCGAGACGACGCACCTCAGCCGCCACGACCGCGAAGCCTCGGCCCTGATCGCCGGCGCGTGCCGCCTCGACGGCCGCATTGAGCGCAAGCAGTTGGTCTGGAACGCGATCTCGTCGATGACAGCGACGATTCCTTCGATTTTTACACTCGCCTCGCTCGCCCGATCCATCGCACTGCTCGTCTCGCCGGCCAGCACGCGCGTGGACACTGCCTGCTCCGTCAGCAACTGGGCCAGTTGCGCGCCGCCGACGCATGGGTGGCGTTCTGCCGCACCGAGGCGTTCATTTCCTCCATGGATGCAGCCGTTCCTCGAGCGAGGACGCCTGCTGCTGGGTACGGGACGAAAGCTCGTCGTTGCCGGCAGCAATGTCCCTCGCGGCGTGACTGACCTGCTGGGCATTGTCCCTGACCGTCCGGACGATGCCGGCGAGCGTCGTATCCATCGTGGCCAGCGAGCGCAGCGTGTCACTGACCTCGTCCCTGCCTTGCACGTCCAGGTGATGGCCGAGTTCGCCTTCGCTGATGCGACTGGCAAGTTCACGGGCCCTCATCAGGGGACCCACGATCGAGCGGGCCAGCAATACGCCGGCGACGATCAGGATCACCAGCGAAGCGATGACAACGACGGTCACCGCCATCGTGACCCGATGTTCTTTACGGGCAGCGTCGGCATAGGCTGTGGCCGCCTGGTCGACGTTGATTTTGACAATGGCATCGATCGCCTTGGATTCGTCGCTGAACGCCGGTCCCATCGTTCCCAACATGAAGTCGACGGCCGCGGTGTGCTGTCCGGCGGCCATGAGTGGCTCGAGTTTGTCGTGGAGGACACGCGCACGCGTTCTGGCCGCGATAAACGTCCTGGCTGCGGTGTCCTCGTCGGGCGAGCTCACCAGGGCCGGGTATAATGCGACCAGAAGGCGTCCATCTTGTGCATCGCCTCCGCATTCGCGGCCTTCTCCTCCGCCGCCGCTTCGACCGTTCCCTTGAGCAACGCGCGATTCACGCCGGTGCGTCTGGTTGACCTGGTTGCGGACATTCGCCACGTCGACGATGGGCAGCAGTGAGGTCTGGTAGATCGCAGTGAGCTGGAGGTTGGTCTCGTGCAGTGCGTAGAGACCACCGGTCCCAAGCCCGAAGGCGACGAGGACGGCGACGCTGACAAGCAGGACGATGCGGTGGCGAATGGTCATGGACAGGCTCGGCTCCGAAGGGTTTTTCCCTTAGCGGCGAAGCTACGCATGCCTGAAGACGAATTCGGTTTAATTGGTGGAAATGATTTATTAGAGATTCAATCTAACGAAAGCCTGGCGAAAGGATGATCCGCGGGACAGATCGTGCAGATCAAGCGGACATTTGGCCTTACCGTTGGCACGGTTGCGCATACGCCCACAACCATCGCGGCGGCTCAGGCGCAAGTTTTTGCGCCACGTGCGCATAGCGCGCATCGAGCACGCTCGCCGACCAATAGAGCGCACGCGCGTTGCCCGCATCCCATGAACCGGAAAATCCCGGAAGCCCCGCCCTGGCGCGTGCAGCATCGAACTTGACCGACGAGTGCACGAACTCCTCGTGGCGCTGCTTGCCTTCAGCATACGGCAGCAACCAGTCGAGACCCGCCGCCAGCGTCTGTCCGTCGTGGCCGGGCAATCGAAGCCAATCCTCACCACGCGTGCGCGCCGCCACCGCTGCCAGGGTCAAGGGTTCGAGGTCGTAGGTAACATAGTGCAGCGCGTCGCGCTCCGCGAAATCGATGACTTCGCCGCCCGGTTTCATGTTGATCGACAGCTGCCGGACGAAGGCCGCACGCGCACGCGCGAACAGCGCATCGTCGTTCACCGCCACGGCCGCCAATACGGCCAGCTTGACGCGATGGCTCTGCCAGTTGTTGCTCCAGACACCGTGTGGATCGCCTACGTGCGCATCCATCTGGTCCAGGTAACCGCTACCGAGGCGACGAATGAACTCGCGGCCTTGACGAGCGATACCGGCGGGAAGATCGGGCGCGGTCAATCGATATGCGGCGATGAGATGGCCCAGGCCGGTCTCGTCGATGGGATCGAACGACGGACGGTACACGCGTGTCCATGCGTCGAGATAGGCAGACAGCCGATCCAGCGAGGCCCGGTCACGTGTGTTACGCCACGCCAGGGCAAGATCGAGCATGTAACCGAAATCGCGCACCGCGGCGGCGGAAGCGTCGTGAATGCCGGTGTGCGGCAGCGTGCCCTCGGTATGGATCACCGGCATGGCCTGCGGCCCGTCCGCCGGTGCGGCAGCTGCCGCATGGGCAAGTGACGCCGGGGACGGCATCGGCGCGGCAAGGCACGTCGCGGGGGTGGACGTGGCGGCGGCAGCGAGCAACAACGCAGCGATCATGGCCGGAACACTCGTATGTCATGGAGGTGGAACGAAGGTAGGAGTAATGGCTGCTCCCTTTCCGCCACCTTACCGTGCCGGGCACTTCTTCATACGACGAACATGACGGAGCCACGGGCGCGTCCGTCCGACGCGCCCGTGGCTCCATGAGCGAATGTCACTCGACCCTGCTCTCAGAACTCGCGCCACTGCCCGGAAGCAAGGGCGGGCTGGGCGACCGCCACCAGCGATGCTTCCCGGACGGTGCTGGCCGCGGGTGCCTTGGCCGGCCGGACCGTCGGCGTCACCGCGGGAGCGGAGCTCTGCACAGCGGCCGCATCCGCCAGCTTGAAGAACGACACCTGGCGGGTCAGTTCCTGGGCCAGTTCCAGTGCCTGCCGGCTGGCGGCACTGGCTTCTTCCACCAGGGCGGCATTCTGCTGGGTGACGTCGTCGAGGGACGCCACGGCGACATTCACCTGCTCCACGCCCGCGGACTGTTCCTGCGAGGCGGAAGAGATCTCGTTGACGATGTCGGCGACCTTGGTCGCGCTGCTGCCGATATCCACCAAGGCCTTGCCGGTACGGTTCACCAGGTCGGAACCCGTGCTCACGCGTTCCACCGTCGTACCGATCAACGCCTTGATGTCCTTGGCCGCCGCTGCGCTGCGCTGGGCAAGGTTGCGCACTTCCGCCGCCACCACCGCGAAGCCGCGGCCCTGTTCGCCCGCACGCGCCGCTTCCACGGCCGCGTTCAAGGCAAGCAGGTTGGTCTGGAAGGCGATTTCGTCGATCAGCACCGCGATCTCGCCGATGTTCCGGCTGGCCTCGGTGATCTGCTTCATCGCTTCCACGGCTTCCTCGGCCACCGCGCCGCCGCTCTTGGCCTCGTTGCGCAGGCCCTGGGAAATCTGCCGGGCGAGCGCGGCACCCTCGGCGTTCTGCTTCACCGTGGAGGACATCTCCTCCATCGATGCGGCCGTTTCCTCCAGCGAGAGGCCTGTTCCTGGGTGCGGTTGGACAGGTCGTCGTTGCCGGCCGAGATGTCACGCGCCGCGTGTTCCACCTGCAGGGCATTCTCGCGCACGGACCCCACGATGCGCGCCAGGTTCTCGTCCATGGTATGCAAGGCGTTGAGCATGCGGCCCAGGTCGTCGCTGCGGCTGACCGCGAAGGACTCGCCCAGGTGACCTTCCGCGATGCGAGCCGTCACGAACGAGGCGTTTTCCAGGGGTGTCAGGATGCTACGCACCAGCACGGTAGCGACCGATGATGGCCAGGAGGGCGAGCAATCCGCCGCCCAGCAGGATCGCGTTGGTGCGCGCACGTGTCGCCGTGGCTTCCGCCGAACGCTGCTCCAGGAGTACCGTCTCGGCACCCACGAACTTGCCCAGCAGGTCGCGCATCGCGTCCATGCTCGCCTTACCCTTGCCCTGACGCTCGTAGGCGAGCGCTTCCGGACTGGACCCACCCGACGCGGCCTGCTGCTTCTGCAGGGCGAGGACGGGGTCGATGGCGTCGGCGATCCACGCGCGATAACCGGTGTCGAGGTCGGTCAGGCGGCGCTGCTGCGCCGCATTGTCGACGGTAAGGGCGCGCAGCTTGCCGAACGCGTCCGCGTAGGCTGCCTGGCCATTGCGCAGCGGCTCCAGCGAAGCATCCTTGCCGGTGACGAGGTAACCGCGCTCGCCGGTCTCGATGTTGACCAGGGCATTGAGCAGGGTGCCCTCCACGCGCAGCACCTGGTTCGTGTGCAGGTCCATGCGCGTGCTCTGGGCCATGGCCTGGAGCGCGCCGTAGACGATACCGACGAGCACGACCACCACCACGGCGATCGATGCAAAGCCGCCAAAGATCAGCTTGTTTCGTGATGCGAGTTTGATGAGTTGCATGGTGCCCCCCCTGGGCAGACTGAGCGCAGGCCATGGAACTGGCCGAAAGGCCGACGGGCGTGGACGTGCAGGAGCCGAGTCGTGCCCGGATCTGGAAACGCCACCGGCGGTATGAACGTTATCGGCAAATTCACCTCGCCTTGACTGTAAATACGCACAAACGGCAAATATGCCATTTGAGGTTGCCGAAGAAGACCATTCGGCGAAGAGGACTTGTGGGAAGCGATCACGCTTGCCAAGGGTGGGTTGCCGTTGCCACGAGGTCGACGGCCTTGGGCTTCCCCACACCCGCGCCGGCTCGCATCGGCCACCCGTTCCGTGGACGGCCATCGTCTTGTCGACGAATTGGCCACCCGGGTACCATGCCGGATGGCTGCCTCAACCGACCTCGCCCCGACGACGCACGCATCGGGCACCCCGGCCGACGCACGTCCGCGCAGCCTTGTGGCGGCCTGTCTCGCGCATGCATTGCACGACGGCTACACCGACGGACTCTACGCGTTCCTTCCCGTCTGGCAGGCCCAGTTCGGCCTGTCGTATGCCGCTCTCGCCCTCCTCCGTTCGCTTTACTACGCCACCATGGGTGGCCTGCAGATGCCGGCCGACCGACTTCTGCGGACCGTTTCGCCCCGCGCGGCGCTGGTGCTGGCAACCGTCCTCGCCGCCGTCGGCATGGCAGTGATGGCGTCCCCGACGGGCTTCGCCGGGCTTTCCCTCGGGCTGGTGATCGCCGGCGTCGGCTCCAGCATCCAGCACCCACGGGCATCCACGCTGATCACGGACGCCTACGGCACGCGATCGCGCAGGCCACTGGGGATCTACAATTTCTCCGGCGACCTGGGCAAGGCCATCCTGCCCGCCATCGTCGCACTGCTGATTCCCCTGCTGGCGTGGCGCCCGGTGCTCGTCCTCATGGCGATCCTCGGCGCGGGCGTCTCGATGGCGTTGTTCGCGCTGACTCCCTCCGTGCGGGCGCCAGGGCACACGTCATCCGTCGCACGGCACGGCGAACGTCGCGGCGGCTTCGGCGTGCTGATGACGATCGGCGCGCTGGATACCGCGACCCGCATGGGCTACCTGCTCTTCCTGCCCTTCCTCGTCCACGGGAAAGGCGGCGACTCCCCCATGGTCGGCGTGTGCCTCGCGCTGGTGTTCATCGGCGGCGCGCTCGGCAAGGCCACATGCGGCTGGCTGGGCGACCGCGTTGGCGTGGTCGGCACGGTCGTGCTGACGGAAGCGGCCACCGCCGGCTTCATCCTGGCGACGCTTGTCACGCCCCTGTGGCCACCCTCGTGCTGCTGCCGCTGCTCGGCATCGTGCTGAACGGCACCTCGTCGGTGCTCTATGGCACGGTGCCGGAGCTGTCCGACGGCGATACCGGCCGGGCCTTCGCCCTCTTCTATACCGGCGTCATCGGCTCGGGCGGCATCGCCCCCATCCTCTACGGCCTCATCGCCGACCACAGCAGCCGCGTCGTCGGCACGATCGCCGCGGCAGGCACCGCCCTGGCCATCCTGCCGCTGGTACGGATGCTACGGCCGCACCTCGTAACGCCGGTCGCCCGCGCCTGACGCTACAGGCCGACCGTGTCCCAGAACGCGCATCCCACCGGTGGCACGCCCTCGTCCACCGGCGTCCGCGACGGCCCGTAAAGCAGTGTGGCCGGTACCCCGTCCGGCGTGCCCTCCAGGCGGCCGGTGCGCGCGAACGTCGCCCAGTCCTTCTGCATCCGGTCGGCCAGCGCCTGCTGCGCCGGGCGAAGCGGGCCGGTCCGCCAGTGCCCAGCGGGTCTGGAACAGGTACACGATCTCGGACGCGTGGTACGCGCCCAGGTCGGCCTTGCGCGACAGCGCGAAGGGCGCATGCGGGTCCGTGAACGCGTACGCCAGGTGGCGTGGCGCGGGCCAGCATCCTTGACAGCGACAGCGTCGGGCAGGCGAAGACACCGTCGGTCACGGCCGCTGCATACGCGTCATGCAACGAAGCATACCGCTCGGCGGGATAGGCCCTGGCCACGGCGTCGGCGCGCGCACCGAACGTGCTGGTCATGCGCGCATCGTAATCGCGTCGGTCGCCGAGCTGGCCCAGCTTGCCGAGCAGGAAGCCGAAAAGCCGCCCCTCGTCCGCGTTGTTGCCGATAAGCACCGGAACGTGGGCGAAGTGGCCCCGGGCGAACGCCACGCGCGGCGTCTCCGGAAGCACGGTGTCCCCGGCGATGAAGTTCCACGCATGCGGTCCCAGCACGCCGCGCGAAGGTGCCACCGCCGCATTCACTCCGCGCGGCGACAGGCGCCGCAGGCAGGCCACCGCATCCGCCCCCGTGCAGCCGAGCGCGGCGGCGTAGCGAAGGCCACCTGCGTCGGCGTCGGCCACCGGCACCGTCGACTCGTTCAGCGTGCACGGTCCGCTTTGCACGATCGCGCGCTGGAACAGGCCCTGTGCGCCCGGTGATACCAGCTGCGCGCAGACGCTCCATGCGCCGGCGGATTCGCCGAACAGGGTGACGTTGCCGGGATCGCCGCCGAACCGGGCGATGTTGTCGCGTACCCAGCGCAACGCGGCCTGCTGGTCGAGCAACCCGAGATTGGCCGCGCCACCCGCCTCGGCGCGCAGCGCCGGATGGGCAAGGAAGCCCAGGGCCGCCAACCGGTAGTTCACCGCCACGGTAACGACATCCTGTCGCCGTGCCAGCACGCTGGGGTCGTACTGGCGATTGGCACCCAAAACGAGCGCACCGCCATAGATCCACACCATGACCGGCTTGCGATCGCCGGGCTTCGCGGTCGGTGGCGTATACACGTTGAGGTTGAGGCAATCCTCGTCGCCGATCACCAGCCAGTGACTCGGCTTGCCCGTCTGCGCCCCCGGGCTGAGGTTCTGCACGCACTGATGCCCGAGCGTCGCCGCATCGCGTGGCGCGTGCCACGGCAACGGCGCCAATGGCTCGCGCCAGCGCAAGGGCCCGACGGGCGCACGTGCATAAGGGATGCCGAGATAAGCCTGCCCCTCGGCCGAGGTCACACCGGTCACGGGACCGCTCGCGTCATGACCGTCGATGCGGCCTGCCGGTCCGCCCGGGTGATATGCGCCGCCGCGCCCGGGGGCGGGCAGAGCCGGCAACGGCAACGAGCGCCAACAGCGGGAACAGCCATGAACCGAGGCGTGGCATCGCGGTACGTACCTGGAAAACGAAGGGCGCAACCTATACGCGACGGCCCGGCGAGGCGACGTGAACAATCTTCACCCCATCCACGCCCAGCAGGCCGGCGAGCGGCACCTTCGCCGAGGTCTGTCGAGGGCTCACGCCCAGCCCGTTATCGCGCAGCAGGTCGAGCAGCCGCTCTGCCAGCGGCATTACCATGTGTCGTCCCCAGCAGCGCTCCGAGGCATGCCCGAACGGCAGGTACCCCGCTGGTCGTCGGGGTCGAGGTCGTTCCAGCGCTCGGAACGGAACACATCGGGATCGTCCCAGAGGGCCGGATCGCGATGGCTCAGCAGCGGCAGTACCAGCACGTCGTCTTTCTCGCCGATGCGTGCATCCAGCGCCGCGTATTCCGGTGACGCATGGCGCAGGATGTTCCACGACGGCGGAAGCAACCGCATGGACTCGTGGATGATGTTGCGGTTCGATTCCCCTTCGTCGAACGGCGCCCCGAGCCACATGGCGTTGGCGACCAGCGTGGAGATGGTGAAGCAGACCGGCGCCACGGTGCGGCGATAAAGCCCCATGGCATAGCGCCGGTCGTCGTACGTGGACGCCTGCGCGGTCAGCGAGGCGATCGCGGAGGCACCGGGGGCGAGCTTGAGCGACGACAGCGCGCCCGTGACGATCACCCGCCACGTCAGCTTCGGTGTGAGCTCGAGGACGCGGTCCATCAGGAAGCGCAAGCGAAGCGGATCCCGACCCAGCAGCATGTCGCGCAGGTAGACATGCCGACGCCCGGCCATTCGCCGGTGAAATCCGCAGTGGTCGGCACGGGCTCCTTCAAAGCGAGGCGCACGTCGCGCCCCACGGCCTGCATGAGCTTGGCCGCATCGGTACGCGGTATGGAGCGGCCGTGCAGTGGCTTGAAGGTCGGTCGCTCGAGCTCCGTGGCATAGCGTGCACCGAGCACGCGGTCCATGATCTGGGGATCCGCGACGCCGACCGTGGTGGCGTCCAGCCGGAATACGTCGCTGCCGCGATGCTCCCGCAACAAGGCCTGCAGCCTGGGTGCGAAGACCGTCGTCCTGGCGTGCTTGCCGATAGCGGGCATAGGTCTCCCTACATGTCGCAAGGAGGGACCGCACCGTTGGCCGGATGAGGCAGCTGTGTGCGGCACGGTCCCGAACGTCGACGGCGTTCCGTTATCGGAACGCCGGTGGGACGGTCAGTACCAGATGTACCAGGCGTACGACTTCAGGCTTTTGTTCGCGCGTAAGCATGTTCTTGAGCGCGAAAAGAGCTTTCATGGGTATCACCTCCGGTCGTTCGGGACCCGTGTGGCGCCATCGAAGGCATGCGGGATCGACCGATCCCGCAACACCGTCCCGCATCCATACTAGCCGGGCCTTCCGCCGTGTGCGGTTGGCCCGGCATGTAGACGTCCAAAGTGTGACCCGTTTTGCAGAAGCGTCGGACGTGCCCTGAAAAACGGGCTCGTACGTTCTTACGGGAGGATCTCGCCCTCGTCTTCCCCGTTCCACCAGGTAATGCGAACGGCATGCACCTTCAACAGCACGATGCCCGGCGTGTCCACGCCCTTTTCGAACCAGCGTTCCAGCTTGTCCTGCCAATGCTGCTGTGAAGCACGGACTTCTCACGAATCACTGCCCCCTGCCCTCCACCGCGACGAACAGCGGCGGTTTGCCGAGGAGCGACTTGGACCCGGTGAACGACAGCGCGACATGGTCGTTGGCTTCGATCTCACGAACCACATGGGTGTCTTCATAGGCGAAGAACCAGCTGTCGCCGTCATACTCCACGTCGCCGTTGTTGCTCATGGGGCGCCCGGCGATCTCGCCGGACGAGGTGAAGGTCTGCAACATCGCGAAATCGATGTCGGCCATCTTCTTCGCAAGCTCGGGAAGCGTCATCGTCGTCATGGTAGGTCTCCTGGTGAGAGAGGGGCAGACTGCGTCACCCCACCGGAGGGGAACGTGAAGAACGTGCGGTTTACGGCTCGACCAACGCGGTCGATCCGTACGCCCGGTTCAGTGCTTCCTGGAAGGCGTTCATCTGCTCGTTCACTTCCTTGGACAGCGATCCTTTCTCCATGATCTCCACCGAACCGCGCGTGTAGGCCGTGGTCAGCTGGAAGTTTTCCTTCTGCAGGGCCTCCTGCTCGGAGACGTCCCTGGCCTTCAGGTACTTCACGTAGTTCTCGCGCAGCGGCAGGCTGAGCTGCTGCACTTCCGCGTTGTCGATCGGCGGCAACGTGACCGGCAGGATCGTCACCTTGCGCACCACCGGCGGCGCATCCTTGGGACGATTCGCCTCGAAATATCCCTTGGCACCGGCGTTCTTCTCGAAGAACGCGATGAAGTCCCTGGCGCGGAACACCTTGTTGTGCACCGTGTTGTTCGAGCCGTTGTCATGCTCGGTCACGCTGTCCGGCAGTTCCTCGTTCACGCCGTAGGTCCAGTCCTTGTCGATGAACAGTTCGCTGGACTGCTTCATCGTGCCTTCGAACGTCACGCCGTCCAGGACCACCTGGTCGAGCTTGCCCGTATAACCGGGCACGTTGGCGCCCACCTTCTCGAAGCTCTGGCGCGATAGATCACATAGTCGCTGAGGGTGGGATTGATGATGCCGCCGCGGCCGCGGTTAGTACGAGATGAACTTGATATCGCCTACGACATCACCCTTCATCGTGTGCTCGCCAGCGTCCAGCGAGAGTTCCTTCTCGTCGTGCGGCGCCACCTCGTAGGTCTTGCCGTCGATGGTGAGCGACAACGGCTTGTCGGTCGGATTGTCGATCGCATAGTCGGCGCTGCGGCCGCTGCAGCCAGCAAGCAGGGCGACGAGGGCCAGGGGCAGGTAGCGTTTTTTCATGAGGCGGACTCGCTCGTTACAGGGGAAGGGGAAGGAAAAGAAGGCGTCGCACGGTTCGCGTGCCGCAAGGCCTCGTGCAGCTCGTCGGTCAGTGCCCGGGTCAACGCCTGCCAGTGCAGGATGCCGTGGCAGCGACCGGTGGCGGTCGCGAGCGGCGATAGCCCGACCGAGGCCTGATGCACAGCGGCCTCCAGGGACACGCCGAGTGCGTCCAACCGCTCGGCCAGCGCGGGGTGCGCATCGAAGGGATGGGCGATGCGCTCGTTGCCTAGATCGGTCAACGGAGCGCTTTGGATGCTGAGGCCCAGCTGCTCGACGATGTCCTCGCCGGCCTGGCTGAAAGGGTCGATCGCGGCCAGCAACGCATGGAGTCGCGTTTCCAGCAGGATCGCGCGAGTGAGGCCGACGGCAAAGGCCGGCGCACCCACCAGCGTCGCACCGGCCTTGTCCGCCTCGTGTTCCCTCACCCGGCTCCAGTGGCGCTCCACGGCGCGGAACCGATACAGCGCATACATGGCCACCATGCGCCCGGGTCGAAGGAACACCTTGCCGATCCAGTTATCGTGCTCGTACTCGGCCAGCGACATCACCCGCCGCTCGAACCCGTGGTAGATCGGCGCGAAGCGTTCGCTGTAGGCCAGGTCCTGGCCGCTGAAGTGCGCCATTTCGTGGGCGACGATGCCGCGTAGTCGTCGGCATCCAGCCACGGCAGGTGCGCGGCACACAGATACAGCGTGTGCCCGCGCAACTCGCCCGCATGCGTGGCACGGATGGTTCCCGAGGTGACAAAGAAGCCATCCAGCCATCCACGGCGATGTGATCCAAACCGGGAGCCCCCAGCGTGGCGGCCACGTCGTCGGTCATGGCCCATAGCGCGGGGGCATCCTCACGCGTAAGGCAGCGTGCGAGAAGATGCATGGGCTGCGGCGCGAACGGCAGCGCCTCCGCACGTGCACTGGACACCGCGATCCAGATCATGAAGGCGGTGAACACGGTGAACATCGTCATGATGACGCCGAAGCGGATGTCGTGGCTGACGAATCCCCAGATCAGCATCGCACAGCTTCCCGCAGCGAATGCGGAGCCCACCGCCAGCAGTTGCCAGGTCAGCAACAGGGGAAGGCGCGCGTGCCACAGGGCGAACGCGCGCACCAGGAGGTCGCGGGATGGCATGCCTTTGTCGCCAGGCGCTGGGTCAAGACGATGCCCGCTGCGCCCAGCACCGCACCCAGGAACGCCAGCGCCATGCATGCCAGCGACGCCACCCCGGCCGGCGGAAAACCCAGCAAAAGGCCATACTGCGCAAGCCCGGCAAGACACAGCAGGAGGGGAACGCCCACCACGGCGTGCCAGGGCGCGCGCAGTACCGGATGGGACATCGTCAGTGCGCCATCAGGCCCTGGTAAGCCGGGGTGCGTCGATGGATCAGTTCGGTCAGCACGGCCAGGAACAGATCGGCACTGAACAGGCACAGGTAGTCGAACGCGTGAACCAGCTTGCCCTGAGCATCCAGCAGCCTGACCCTGCCGTCCGAACCCACGTCCTCGATGCGATGGATGCGCTCGAGCGGGATGGTCGTGCCCTGCACGTCGATACCGGTAGCACTCACGTCCACCGCATGGGCATCGACCTTCAGCATCCCGCCGAGCAGGCGCTTGGTGAGCCGGGTACTGCGATCGATCGCGTGGAACCGCACAGCCTTGCCCGCATCGATGGTGGCCAGCGCCACCGGCAGACGCGCGACCACCTGGCCTTCGACGATGGCCGCGCGCAAGGCGAACGAATGGCGGCGATTGTCCAGCACGTCGATCCAGGGGTCCTGCACCGAGCGCCGGAACGCCAGGGCATTGATGATACCGCCCGCATAGCCGCCAGTACGGAACAGGTAGACATCGGCCATGTCGACGAACGGCACGGACTCGACCCGCGCCGTGCCACGCCGGTGCACGGCCACGCCGTGCTCGTGCAACGCCAGTTCCGTCTTCAGCGCCATCAGCTTCCAGCCCAGCAGCATCAGCAGCCCCACGACCACCATGCCGGCGGACACGCCGATCAGCAAGGGCAGCTTCGTCGGGTCGACACGCGCCCCGCTCATCAGCGCCATGGGGATGACCGCACTACAAAGCAAAACGACGATGGCGGAAATCAGTGGAACGATAGCGGTCCGCGATCGACCGTGGCGGCTGACCAGCGACCCGAGGTCTCGCGTGGCCTGTTCGGTGTGTGGTGTCATCTGGCGTCCTTTCCTCGGTGCGACGATATATCGAGGGCGGCACGCTAGCACGGATCGTAAGTTTTTATGCCCCGCCTGTTGCCAAAAACTCATGTAACACGCGTTACATGACCTGTCACGCCGCCTCGTTTTCCAGTACGAAATACGCGACTTCGCGGCGAAGGATGTCCGCACTCTCGCGCATGGCATGACTGGCGGACGTGGGTGCTCCACCAGAACGGCGTTATCCCGCGTCGTCTGTTCGATACCGCGTATCGCACCGTCGATGCGTGCGAGATGCCTTCGCTCTGCCCGCGCGTCACGTCCATGACGGAAGCGACCAGGTCACTGAGCAACGCCACGCGTTCGGCGATGCCGTGTAGCACTTCGCCCGCGCGATCCACCGAGGCCACGCCCGCCTGCACGGCCTCGTCGCTCGCGGCGATCAGCCCGCGAATGTCGCCGGCAGCCGAGGCACACCGCTGGGCAAGCGCGCGCACTTCCGCGGCGACCACCGCGAAACCGCGCCCGTGCTCGCCGGCGCGCGCGGCCTCCACGGCGGCGTTGAGCGCCAGCATGTTGGTCTGGAACGCGATCTGGTCGACCAGATCCAGCACCTCGCCCATGCGTTCGCCGGCGCGCTGGATCTCGCGCATGTTGCCCACGGCGGCCTGTGCCACGCGGTGGCCCTCGTCGGTCATGCTGCGCGCGTCGACCACGGCATGGTTGGCCGCCGTGGCATGTTCGATGCCCTTAGTCACGGCTTGCGCCATGTCGGACATGGACGCCGTGGTCAGGTCCACATGAGCCGACTGCGCACGCGTCTGCGCGTTGAGTGCCTCGTTGCCGTCGGCGATACCGGAGGCGGCCTGCGCCACATGGCCGGCACGGTCGCGCACCTGGGTCACCACGTTGCCGAGCTGGGCGTCCATGGCCGCGAGAGAGATCAGCAAGGCGCCGATCTCGTCATCGCGGCCGACATTGATGGGTGTGCCGAGGGTGCCGCCGGCGATCGACGCAGCAACGGCGGCCGCCTGGCCGAGTCGGCGACCCAGCGCACGGATGATGGCGATATCCATGGCGCTGGCGATCAGCAGCGCGACGCCCAGCAACATGGCCGAGAACATGCCGCCGCGCGCTATATCGGCGTGCTGGGCGGCGGCCGCCGTCCTGCCGTTGTCCAGCGCCAGCGCAAAAAGGTTCGAGAAGTCGCTTTTCAGCGGGCCGACTGCCGACTGCACATCGTTGGACAGCTGCAACTGGGCCAGGTCGAACTGTTCCGCCTTCAGCAGCGCCATCACGTCGTCGATCGCCTTGTCGGCCGCCTTGCGATGCTCCGCCGCGAGCGCCACCAGTTTCGCCTGGCTCTTGCCCAGCCCGCTGGCGGTCAGCGAGGCCCACTGCCGGTCGATGTCGTGGCGATCGCTGCCGATGGCCGTCACCGCGTCGTCGACCGCGGAGGGTAGCCGCATCAGCGTGGCATGTACCACGGCATCGATCAGGTCGTTGTAGTCGTTCTGGATACGACCGACGTCGGCCACCGGTGCCAGCGTATCGCCGACGACGGATTGCAGGCGCGCATCGGCCGTACGCAGTTGCACGCCGCCGACGATCCACAGGGCAAGCAGGAGAAGGATGGTGCCGGCCAGGCGCAGCAACAGGCGCGCGCGAAGGGTAAGCGTCGGCATGCGAAAAGCGGGGAAGGACATGATGCGCTCGACGAGTGGGGGGGTGCCTGCCTATCGGCACCGCGGCACGTCTCTTTAGCGATTCATGAAAAATTATACTTATATTTCAATAGTATAGACGAATCATGACAGCCCGCCGCGCGGGGCTTGCCCGGCCTCCGACAGGATGCGCCCCACGGTCTGGCTGAAGACATCGACGTTGAACGGCTTGGCGATCATCGTCATGCCGGCCTCGAGGAATTCCGAGCGTACGGCCGCGCCTTCGGCGTAGCCGGTCATGAAGAGGATCGGCAACGCGGGCCGTGTCTGCCGCACGATCTCCGCCAGCTGGCGGCCGTTGAGACCGGGTAGGCCGACGTCGGTGACCAGCAGGTCCCCGGCTCCAGCGAGGCGAGGATGCCGAGCGCGCCATCCGCCGTTTCGGCCGCGTCCACGTGGTACCCAGTTCCGTCAGCAGCTCCGACGTGAGCACGCGGACCTGCGCATCGTCCTCGACCAGCACGATGCGCTGCCCGTGACCGCCGACCACCATACCGTCGGCCTCCGCCAGCGCTGCGCCTTCCCCCCCGACGGCCAGGGGCAGGTAGAGCTCGACCGTCGTCCCCTGCCCCGGTGTGGAATCGATACGAATGTGACCCTCGGACTGCTGGATGAAGCCGTAGATCATCGACATGCCCAGCCCCGTACCCTGACCCAGCGGCTTGGTGGTGTAGAACGGCTCGAACACGCGCGACAACACGTCGCCGTCCATGCCCACGCCCGTGTCTCCCACTGACAGGCGGACAAACGGGCCGTTCGACGTGCCGCGCCGGACGGTTGCGGCGCCAGGTGCGCCAGGGCGGTGGTGATACGCAGCTCGCCGCCGTCGGGCATCGCGTCGCGCGCATTGATCGCAAGGTTGAGCAGCGCGCTTTCCAGCTGGTTGGTATCGACCAGGGCCGGCGGCAGGTCGTCGCGGAGTTCGGTACGCAGGCGAATGCGCTCGCCCAGCGTGCGCGCCAGCAGGTCTTCCACCGAACGAACCATGGCGCTGACCTCGACCGCCCGCGGATCGAGCGACTGGCGCCGAGAGAAAGCAAGCAACCGTTGGGTCAGCGCCGCGGCACGTTGCGCCGATGTGGTCGCCACGCTCATGAACCGGTCGAGGTTGTCGAAGCGTCCCTCGTCGATGCGCATGCGCATGAGGTCCATGGCCGCGAGGATGCCGGTGAGCATGTTGTTGAAGTCGTGGGCGATGCCCCCGGTGAGCTGCCCCACCGCCTCCATCTTCTGCGCCTGGCGCAGCGCCGCCTCGCTGCTTTCGCGGGCCGCCATCTGTTGTTCCAGCTCGGCGGTGCGCTCGGCCACGCGGGCCTCGAGCAGCGCAGCCTGCTGCTGTGTAGCCTCCAGCGCCATCTTGCGGGCGGTGACGTCGGTGGCGAAGACGTGGAACCCGTCGACCGTGCCGTCCACGGCGAAACGCGGCAGGTAACGGATTTCCGCGTCGCGCCGGCGACCGTTCCGGTGCGGCCAGCTTAGCTCCATGCGCACGGGTCGGCCGGACAGGGCCACGCCGATGGCTTCGCGGCGCTCGTGCCAGGCTGCCGGTCCCATCACCTCGTCGACCCTGCGCCCAAGGATGCGGGCGATGGGCATGCCGAACCAGTCCTCGTAGGCGAGGTTGGCGAAGCGATACACCAGCGCCGTGTCGACGAAGGCGATCAGCACGGGCAACGCATCGGCGATCAGGCGAAGCTCGGCTTCGCTGGCGGCCAGGGCGGCCTGGCTTACCTCGAGGCGGAGCATCTGCTCGCGGATCAGGAACTGTTTCTGCCGCGAACGGTGGCCGGCGGTGACGGCGCTGGCCAGCACGGAAGCACTGAGCGGACGCTCCAGCTCGATGATGTTGAGCACTTCCTCCGGCAACGCCGCCCGTCCGCCCAACCCGGGCGACCGGGGTGCGCGCAGCAGCACGAACGGGATATCCGACCAGGGCTCCTGCTCGCGCAGCGCACCGGCCAGCTGGCCGCCCGCAGAGCCGATGGCTTCCTCGGTCAGGACGACGACGCCGGTCGTATCGTCCAGGCGGCCGACCAGCTCCGCCATCGACCTGACGATCTCGGCGCGATAACCCAGTTCCTGCACGATGGCGGCAAGGCTCTCCGCGTCCCTCCCATAGGGCGCCAGCAGCAGAACCCTCTTACTCTCCTGCACCGGACTCTTCCAGCAGCGGCGCGTTGTTGCCGACGAATTCCGGGGTGCCGGTCAGCACGCCCCTGAACTCATCCAGCGGTGCGCTCAACCGCAGGCCCGAGCGATCGATGCGCAGCTCGCGGATGGTGTCCTCGTGCGCGCCGCTGCGATTCTTGATGACCGACAACGCCTTGCGTATCCGGCCCTGCGCCTCGAAGAAACGGAACAGTATGACGGTATCGGCCATGTAGCTGACGTTGAGGTTGCCGGTAGACATCGTCCCCACCAGGCCATGCTGCGGATTGATCAGGAACGTGGTCACGCCGCTCTGGTTGAGGAACGACAGCAACTCGTGCATCTGCAGCATCAGCTGTTTTTCCTGCGGCATGGACGACAGATAGCCGTTGAGGCTGTCGATCACCAGCACACGGCAATGGCCTTCCTCCACGGCACGGCGCACGGTCCAAGCGAACTCGCCGGGCGAGATCTCCGCCGGGTCCATCTGGCGCAGGTCCAGCAGGCCGCTGATGATGTGCGGACGCAGGTCGAAGCCCAGCGCGTCGGCGCGCGTCAGCAGCGTGCCCGTACGCTCGTCGAACTCGAAGACGCAGCAGTGCTCGCCGCGTCGGCAGGCAGCGGCGACGTACTGCAACGCCACGTTGGTCTTTCCGCTGCCGGCTGGCCCGGTCAGCAGCGTGCTGGTGCCGCGCAGCGGCCCGCCGCCGAGCAGTTCGTCCAGGCCGTCGACACCGCTGGGCACGGGCTCGCCGACGAACGGCGCGCTGTGCTCGGACGCGACCAGACGCGGATAGATTTCGATACCGCCGGTGCAGATGGCCAGGTCGTGGTAGCCGGCAATGAAGTTGACCCCGCGCAGCTTTTGCACCTGCATGCGACGGCGCGCGGCACCGAAGTCCAGCGTCAGCCGTTCCAGCGAGACCACGCCGTGGCACAGGCTGTGCAGATGCGCATCGCGCTCACCGCCCTCCCCGGTCAGGTCGTCGACCAGGAACACGGTGATGTTCCGCGGTGCGAAAAACTGCTTGAGGGCCAGCACCTGCCGTCGGTAACGAAGCGGGTCCTGCGCCAGCAGGCGCAGTTCGGACAGCGAATCGAAGACGATACGGCTGGGCTTCACCCGTTCCACCTCGGCCTGGATCAACCGCACGGTGCCGTCGAGTTCCATCTCCCACGGGTGCAGGATGGACTGCTGGCGCCCATCGCCCAGGACAGCCTCGGCCGAGGCCAGTTCGAACAGGTGCAGGGCATCCAGCGACCAGCCATGCGACTCGGCCACCTCGTGCAGTTCGTCCGCCGTCTCGGACAGCGTGACGTAAAGGCAGCTTTCCCCTTCGGCCGCGCCTTCCAGCAAGAACTTCAACGACAGGGTGGTCTTGCCCGAACCGGGTTGCCCTTCGAGGAGGTAGAGGCGATTGGCAGGCAGGCCGCCCCCGAGGATGGTATCCAGGCCGGTGGTGCCCGTTGGAATGCGTATCAGCGCCATGCAGGAGAGCCGTATGAGAGTAAGGGCCCCAAAGCGCCCCATGACGGCACTCGAAGGTTGCGGCAACGGGTGCCAGTGCGGTGGGGTCGCTGGGTCGGCCACCGCGCGCCGCGCGCCGACACGGTACCCGAATTCGCCGCCTTACCGTGTCAACGCGGCATGCGCGTATGCGGCATCAGCGAGTTCGACCGGGGACAGGGGCATGGCGTAGAGGTATCCCTGGGCCTTCGCGCAACCCAGTTCGAGCAGCCCGCTGTGCGCTTCGGGGGTCTCCACGCCTTCCGCCACCACGTCCAGGCCCAGTTGCGCGCACAGTCGCACCAGGCCGCGCAGCATGGCCAGCTGGCGCACGTTGTGCAGGAACCCGCGGATCAGCGACTGGTCGAGCTTCAACGTGTCGAACGGGAGGGTGTAGAGGTAGGAAAAATTGCTGTAGCCCACGCCGAAATCGTCGATGGCGATGCGCACGCCAGCCGCCCGCAGCAACACCAGCTGGTCGCAGACGGCCTGGCTTCCTTCGAGCCATTCGCCCTCGGTGATCTCGACTTCGAGCGGGAAGGCGCCACGCCATGGCGCATGCAGCAATCGAGGACACGTCCCGGCAGGCCACCGTCGATGAAGTCGGCCGCCGTGATGTTGACCGACAACGTCAGGTCCAAACCCGATGCCAACCACGCGGCCAGTTGCCGGCAGGCCTGCTCGATCACCCAGTCGGTCAGGGCCCGCATGGTGGCGGTGCGCGCCATGATAGGGATGAACTCGCGGGCGATACGTCGCCCAACTCGGGGTGACGCCAACGCACGAGTGCCTCGCCACCCGAAAAGTGCCCCGTCCGCATGTCGACCCGGGGTTGATAGACGAGGTGGAACTCACCCCGCTCCAGCCCGGCGGAAGCATCCGCGGCCAGACGATATTGTCGGCGCACACGCGCGTCTTTCGCGGCGTCGTAGCTGCACCAGGCGACGCCCCCGTCAATGGCATCCTGGGTGGCCGCGAGGGCCCGGCGCAGGGCATCCGGCGCGTCGGTCTGGTCGAACGCGACCAGGCCACCGTGACAGCTGGGCTGCAGTGGTACGCCTTCCGCCTGCAGGGGCCGCGTCACTTCGGACGACACCGCATCCAGGAGCGCGGCCACGCCGTCGGCGTCCAGCGGGGGCACGAGGAACGCGAAGCGCGACACGGTGACGTGGTACAGCTCCGCATGGGGCCGGACGATATCCCCCAGCCGAAGCGCCACTGGCGGATCACCGCCTCCACCGGACCCAGCCCCACCGCCTGCGCCAGCTGATGCGCGAGCGGAAGATCCATGACGTCCACCATCGCCAGTTGGCGCCGACCGGCGAAGCCGCGCGCAGCGATGGCGGCCATGTCCACGTAGAACTGCTGGCGATTCAGCAGCCCCGTGATCGGGTCGCGTCGTCCGACCATCTGGCGCAGGGCGAGCTGGTCCAGTACCAGCGCGGCGAACGAGGCCAGGCGCTGGCGTGCCGCCGCGTCGAAACGGCGCGGCACCACATCGAGGGCGCACAAGGTACCCACGGCATGGCCCGACGATGTGACCAAGGGCACGCCCGCGTAGAAACGAAAAGCCCGGTGATCGCATACCAGGCGGTTGTTCACGAACCGCTCGTCCTGGCTCAGGTCTTCCACGACGAAGACCTCGCGCTGTTCGATCGCCACCGAGCAGATGGACACCTCGCGCTCGGTGCCGCCCACATCGATGCCCACCGACGAGACGAAACGCTGCGCCTCGCAGCCGACAAAGGACACAAGCACGGTGGGCATCCCGAAGGCTTCCGCGACCAACGCCGTGATGCGATCCAGTTCCGGGGTGCTCGGGGCATCCCAGATATTGAGGCTGCGCAACGCATCGAGCCGGGCGGCTTCGTGCGCGTCGCCCTCGGGCAGGGTCAGCCCGCAGGTGCCGTACGCGGGCCGGCTCGCGAAGGCGTCTGTTGGGGACGACATGCTCAGTTCCTTCTTTCCATCGTCATCGAGCATGGCTCAAGGCTCCACGGCCTGCGCCGGACGACGGGACGTGCTGCCGGGGCGCTCCAGGGAGGGTATGACGGGTTATCGGCCGACGTGCATCGAACTGAAGTCGCCAGGAGACGCCAGGAGAACCGGATTCAGGCGGACTTCACCCATATCACAGCTGGTGAGACAAGTCGGCAGGTCATGGTCAGGGCATAAGCATGGCACTGGACGACGTTGTCACACACCGCTTCCACATCGGTGCGCCCAAGGTCGCACCATCCCCAAGGTAGGCCTGACGCCATGCGCAACGACTTTACAGACCGCACCACCTGCCTGCTCGTCGAAGACGACCACTCGGTGGCGGCGGCGTACAAGATGGTGCTCGAAGATGCCGGCATGCTGGTTTGCCAGGCCGTCGGATCGGAACCGGAAGCGCTGGACGCCATCCTGGCCGACCGCCCGGACGTGGCGCTGCTCGACATCGATATCCACGGCGGGGACTCGCTGGGCGTCGCCACCACGCTTATTGCCAAGGATGTGGCTGTGGCCTTTGTGTCAGGCCATGCCCATGCCGACGTACCCCCGCCTTTCTCGTCGTTGCCTTTCCTGCAGAAGCCGGTGTCGCGCAGGGCGTTGCTGGACCTGGTGGAGACGTTGCGCCATACCAGCACGTAAAAGGACGCGGACACCCTCCTTCCGCGTCTATCCCATCTGCACAGACACAAGCGCGTGTTCTACGATGCGGGTGCTAATCCGGGCAGCGCGTCCGTGCGCGCTTGCACTCCTCTCCGGCGATCCTTCGCCCACGGCGAACCAATCACCCGAAGACTTCCCCACCCCATGCCATCGAATGGCCATGGGTGGGGAAGTGCCAAGGGATCACGCCAGCATGCGAACCTTTGCCTCGCGCGAAGAACCGGCCTTTCGCCCCCTCGATGAAGCCCGCCACATCGGTCGCGGCTACCACCCCATCATCCGGCTGCAAACCGGCGGCCTTGAACAACGCGCGACCGCCGTCGTCGAGGGCGATCGCCTTCAGATGTCCGAAGGCGTCGCGCACGAAGTCCACGGCTGCCGATTCCTTGACTAACTGGGCGGCGCCTTCCTCACTGAGCACGATGGCCACGGCATCGAAATTGATCGATGGCGTACCCGCCAGCTGACCGTCGGCGGCGAGCTTCTTGCCATCGGACAGCTTCGCGCCGCCGACCTTCGGCGCCACCACCTTGACCGTTGCGCCTGCCTTCTCGGCAGCCTTCGTCACCGCGGCTACGACCGTCGCGTCGGACCCGTCGTTGACCAGCACACCCACCACCCGGCCTTCCAGCGTCTTCTTCATCTTGCCGATGATCTGCAAGGCGGGCGACGCGGGCATGTCGACGACAGCGACCCTGGCAGGCGGTGCCGGCGGCAGCTTGTCCAGCGCAAGCCCGTCGCCACGCGCTGCGCCAGCGATTCGTCGATGTGGCGAAGATGGCCCACCATCGCGTCGCGTATGTGCAGTGTTTCCACCTTGGACAGTTCGAACACGAGGGCCGACGCGATATGCGCCTGCTCGAAGGCCGTCTGGCTGATGAAGAACAAGCGGGCCTGGCTGTAGTGATCGGCGAACGTCTCCGCCCTGATCCGGCCACGAACACCCGTTTCCTCGATGGCCGCCGAACGGAAACCGCGCGCCGGATCTTCCTGCGGCGTATCGCCCTGCAGCGAACTGGGACCGTAGGCAACCCGGCCCTTGGGCACTTGGTGCTGCATGTGACCATCGCGCTGATGATTGGCGAACGGGCACTTGGGGGCGTTGATCGGCAGCTGGTGGAAGTTGGGCGAGCCCAAGCGCGACAGCTGCGTATCCAGGTACGAGAACAGGCGCCCCTGAAGCAAGGGGTCGTTGCTGAAATCGATACCCGGCACCAGGTGCGACGGGCAGAAGGCGACTTGTTCGGTCTCCGCGAAGAAATTGTCGGGCCAGCGATCGAGCACCATCCTGCCGATGACCTTCAGCGGCACGGTTTCCTCGGGAATCAGCTTGGTCGCATCGAGATGGTCGAACGGGAACGCGTCGGCCTCCTCTTGGGTGAACAGCTGCACGCCAGTTCCCACTCGGGGAAGTTGCCTGACTGGATGGCCTCGAAGAGGTCGCGCCGATGGAAATCGGGATCCGCGCCCGCCAGCTTCACCGCTTCGTCCCACACCGTGGACTGCAAGCCCAGCTTCGGCCGCCAGTGGAACTTCACGAAGGTGCTCTTGCCCTCCGCATTCACCAGGCGGAACGAGTGGATGCCGAAACCCTCGATCATGCGCAGCGACCGCGGGATCGTCCGATCCGACATCGCCCACATGATCATGTGCAGCGACTCCGGCGTAAGCGAGATGAAGTCCCAGAACGTGTCGTGGGCGGTGGCCGCCTGCGGATAGCCGCGATCCGCCTCCATCTTCACCGCGTGGATCAGGTCGGGGAACTTGATCGCATCCTGGATGAAGAACACCGGGATGTTGTTACCCACCAAGTCCCAGTTACCTTCGCGGGTGTAGAACTTCACGGCGAAGCCGCGCACGTCGCGCGGCGTGTCCACCGAACCGGCACCGCCGGCGACGGTGGAGAACCGCGTGAACAGGGGCGTCTTTTCGCCTACTTCGGTGAGTACGCGCGCGGTGGTGTACTCCGCCAGCGACGCGGTGAGTTCGAAGAAACCGTGAGCGCCGGACCCGCGCGCGTGCACGATGCGCTCGGGAATGCGCTCGTGGTCGAAATGGGTGATTTTCTCGCGGAGGATGAAATCCTCCAGCAGCACCGGGCCGCGCTGCCCGATCTTCAACGAATTCTGGTCGTCGCCGACAGTCAGACCCTGATTGGTGGTCAAGGGCGGATGCGAACCGCCGGCATGTTGATGGAGTTCGTCGCCGTTGCCGCGCGTATCATGCGACGCCGCGACGGGGATTTTTCTTGCTGACCATGGCTGACCTCTGCTTGGTTGACCCGCCGAACATGCCCCGATACGTGTGCACACCGGGTGGTCGGATCGCAACGACATCATCGTCACCGCTCCACATCTATCGTGATGGCATGGATCTCGCTCCCTCGATCGTGGACCTGCTGGCACGACGCTCTCCTGAAGCGTCGATCTGCCCATCGGACGTGGCCCGCGCACTGGCCGACGACGAAACGACCTGGCGAGCCCTGATGCCATCCGTGCGCGATGCCGCCGCGGAGCTCGCCCGCCACGGCATCATCATCGTCACCCAAGGGAAAAGCACGCTCGATCCTGCCGATATCGCGCATGGCCCCATACGTCTTCGCCGCGGCGAACGGTTTTCCGCCGCTAGCGTCGGCCCAGGCGGGGCCCTGAGCGCCCGGGTTCTTCCGGGCGCCCTACCGCACAGCCCCGATCAGTCGCGCAGCACGCGCGCCGTGCGGTCGCGCAAGGCGATCACGTTGGATGCCTTGTAGAACGCGCGGTCGACGGCCGCATGGGTGAAGTCCGTGCCCTGCGGCATGTCTTGTATGGCGGTTTGCGTCACACCCTCCCCCCACTTGTTGGGCCGCAGCCACACCTTCATGCCCTTACCGCCAAGGGCGAAACCGCATCGCGTGGCCAGCACGTCGACGAAGGTTGCCAGGGCTCGCTTCACCTCGGGCGCGGGCGTCTGCCCGGCGGCTTTCCAGGCAGCCAGCGCATCGCCCGCCGCCTTCGCCAACGCCGCCAGCGCATCCGCCGATGGAACGGGTGCGGACGGCGCGGGAAGGAAGACGTTGCCCGGTTGGGCGGCCACGGTGCGGCATTCGTTGAGCAGGTCGGTCGCGATTTCGACGAAGAACGGATCGGGCACGACGACGTCCCGGCCACCGTTGAGCCGCATGCCGTAGAGGTGCCGACTGAACCGGCGGGTCCCGGCGGGACCGTCGGCGAACACCGCGTCGCCGGCAAACGACCAGTGGGCGACCGCGGGCATGCCGTTGTCACCGCCTTCCAGCGGCAGACCCAGCAACCCCCACAGCAGTAGCTGACATAGCCGTCGCGGGTCAGCAGCTTGCGTTTCACGTCGCCCTGGAAAGCGAGATCGACCTCGGGCTCGATCTTCAGTGGGTCGGCGTTGACCCGAGTCAGGAAGCCCTGCGCCAGCGTGGGATACAGCGACCGCGAGTCCTTGCTCGCCCCCTTCAGCTTGCACTCGCGCATGGACTTCATCACCCAGTAGTCCTCCATGTTGCAGCCGGTAACGCCGACCCTGGCGAACGCCTGTTTCTGCGCCAGCGAAATGAACCACGGCGAGGTGCCACTGACTTCCGGCTTGACCGCGCTGCCTGCCGCGTAGTTGATCACAAGGGTGGCGATCACCGCTTTCAGGGTCTGCCCCACCGCGATACCGGCTTCCTCCTTGCGGGTATACGCCCGATCCACCTCGATCGCGCTGACCTTCAGGTTTTCGCATTCCGCGATGAATAGTCGTGGAGGGACGCGCCCTCGACGAGTCCGGGCAGGCCGAAGCGATAGATGCCGCCCTGGCTGCACAAGGCGATCGAGGGAACCCGCACGCCGCTCGAATAGTCGTCGCCGACGTAGAGGCTGGCACACAGCGGTGACAACGAACCAGGGTCGTTCGCGGCCGTAGCGCCGCCCTGTGCGCCGAAGCAGCTGATCCGCACGGGCCAGTCGGTTTTTGCGCCCGGATCGGCGATGCGTGCCAGCTGACTGGAAAGGGTGCCGATCATCATGAGGATGAATTCGATATAGGGCGACATCAGGTTCGGCTGCAGGCCCATCTCCGGCGAGCGGACGACGACGATAGGCGGCTGGTGGTTCGCCTCGTCGCCCACGTCGAAGCGAACCACGGAAAGGCAAGGCCCCCGGTCGTCGAGGGGCACCTTCAGCCTGGCACCGCTGCTCATGCTCGCCAGCCGATGCACATCGATCCGCCGCAACACGTCGATGTTGCTCGCCCTCAGCTGCGCATCTCCCGCGTCGTCGCGTTCCAGGAACACGGACATGGCACGCGCCAGGATGCTTTCCACACGCTCGTCCACCTCTGTCGCGCCCTCGCCCTGCAGGCCTCTGCATGCGCGTAAGCGATCTGTCGCACACGCGCGGCGTAACGGCCCAGCGGCCATTCGAGGATCGGACCGTCGGGACTGACCTCGCCACGTTCGACCAGAACCACCGGTCGCCGGGTCTTGGCATCGGCCTTCTTCACCTCCCGGTCGATCAACCCGTTGAGCACTGTGTTGACCTCTTCGTCCATGAAACCCAGATAGACGTCTATCAGCTTATCGGACATGTCTTTCGCCTCGCTCGTCCCGGCACATGCCGGCAAGCCATGGTCGACAACCACGGGGAGGCGCCCATCGGCGAAACGCTGATTTTCTGGTTGGCGCACGGACCATGCGAGCGCCGAAGGTGACTACCCGGCGCGTCCTGCGTGACGCACCGCCGCTCGCGCCGGACAAAACACACAACTTGCATAAAACCCCATCTTGCCCCACCCTCCCCACATCGCATCGCGCGATCGACCGGAGGTGGGGATGCTTTCGTTCCGTGGCACAGGCCTGGCGCTGGCCTTGGCGAGCCTGCTCGGGCTTCCGTCGATCGCGCCTGCCGAGGCGTCGCCGCCGACGGCACATACGGTCACCTACGACCATTACTCGCTGCGGGTCGACGGCAAACCGATCTACCTGTGGTCGGGCTCGTTCCACTACTGGCGACTGCCCTCGCCCGACCTCTGGCTCGACGTCCTGCAGAAAATGAAGGCGGCCGGTTTCAATGCCGTGGAAATCTACTTCCACTGGGGCTACCACTCGCCTCGCCGCGGCACCTACGACTTTTCCGGCATCCGCGACGTGGACCGCCTGCTGGACATGGCCCACGACGTGGGCCTTTACGTCATCGCCCGGCCCGGCCCCTACATCAACGCCGAAACGGATGCCGGCGGTTTTCCGGGATGGCTCGTCTCCTCGGACGGAAAACCGCGCTCGGATTCCCCCGCGTACACGGCGGCCTATCGCGAGTGGATGAGCCGGATCGATCGCATCATCGCGCGCCACCAGGTCACCGACGGCCGCGGCAGCGTGCTGCTCTACCAGGTGGAGAACGAGCTGTACGACGACGCACCCGATACGCGCCGCTACATGCAGGCCCTGGAAGACGATGCGCGCGCGGACGGCATCGCCGTGCCGCTGACCGGCAACCACAACGACAACTTCGTGCAGGGCGTGGGCGCCACCGATATCCCCGGACATGACGCTTACCCGCTGGACTTCGACTGCACGCACCCCGACCGCTGGGCGGCCCTGCATGACTTTGCCGGCGAGCGCCGGGCCTTGAAGGACGTGCCGCTGTTCTTCCCCGAGTACCAGGGGGGCGCCTTCGATGTCTGGGGCGGACCGGGTTACGAAGCGTGTCGTACATTCACTGGCGCCGCGTTCGAGCGCGTGTACTACGAGTCGTTGATGGCCGCCGGCTCGACGATGCAGAACTTCTACATGACCTACGGCGGCATCAACTGGGGCTGGCTGTCCTCGCCGGGCGTCTATACGTCCTATGACTACGGCGCGGCGATCTCGGCAAGCCGCCAGCTCACGACCAAGTACGACCAGCAGAAACTGCTCGGCTACATGACCCAGGCCGTGGCCCCGCTGGCCCGCACCGATGCCATCGCCAGCGCGGTGCCCGACAATCGCCGCCTGCGCGTCACCGCGCGACAGAATCCGGACGACGGCACGCGCTTCTACATCCTTCGCCACGCCGACGCCGCCGACACCGCCAACGACACCACGCACCTGGTCATCACCGCGAAGGACGGCACGCGCACGACGATCCCCCGCCAGGCCGGTACGGCCCTCCGTATCGATGGCCGCGACTCGAAGGTGCTGCTTGCGGACTACCGTTTCGGTCGCCAGCACCTCGCTTACTCGACGTCCGAGCTGATGACGCAGGTGCGCCTGGGCGAACGCGATGTGGCGGTGATCTACGGCCGCCATGGGGAAGACGGCGAAACCCTGCTCGATTACCCGGCCGAACCGCGCATCCGGGTCATTGCCGGTGATGTCGTGACGCACTGGGATGCCGCCACGCACACGCTGCGCCTGAACTACCGCCACGACGGGCTGGCACGCGTGGCGATCGACCTGGGCGACGCCTCGCTCCTGCTGTTGATGGCCGACAACGCCGAGGCGGCACGCTTCTGGAAGCTGGACACGCCGACCGGGCCGGTACTGGCACGCGGGCCTTACCTGGTCCGCACTGCCTCCGGTGAGGGGGATACGATAGCGTTGACCGGGGACACCGACCGACCCGGCGACATCGAGGTATTCGCCGCGCCGCGCGCGCAGGCCCTGTCGTGGAACGGCGCGGCCGTGCCGGCGACGACCACACCCTCGGGCAGCCTGGCCGGTTACCTCGACGGACCGGTGCCGGTCGCCCTGCCCGCCCTCGTCGACTGGCATATCGCCGACGGCGCACCCGAGATCGCCCCCGCGTTCGACGACCGACGGTGGACCGCGGCGGATCGTACCGACACCCCCAATCCGTACTGGGACCACACGCTACCCATTCTCGACGGCGACGATTACAGCTTCCATCACGGCTACCTGTGGTATCGCGGCCATTTCCGCGCCACCGGCAAGGAGTTCGGCATCCTGCTCTCGGCCAATACCGGGGTACACCTGGGCAACCATGGCATCTTCACGGCCTGGCTCAACGGCCATTACCTCGGCAGCCACCCGAGCGGCGCGCAACAGTTCCCGATCGATCCGGGATGGCTGCGCAAGGACGGCGACAACGTCCTGGCCGTGCTGGTGGACAATACCGGCCACCTCCAGGAAGAACACAACGGCAGCTTCCGCGAGATGCGCGGCCTGCTGGACGCGTCGTTCGCCGGCGCGCCGACAGCTATCCGTTGGAAGCTGCAGGGCAACCAGGGTGGCGAAGACCTTCCGGACACCGCACGCGGGCCGTTCAATGCCGGCGGCCTGTACGGCGAGCGCATGGGCTGGCACCTGCCTGGCTTTGCGGAGACGGGCTGGGCGACGACACGCCTGCCACGCGATCGCGACACGGCCGGCGTCGACTGGTACCGCACCACCGTGCGCCTTGACCTGCCCACGGACCAGGACGTGCCCATCGCGCTGCGTATCCACGACGCGGTGCCACGCCACTACCGGGCCATCGTATTCATCAACGGCTGGCAGGTGGGTCGTTACATCAGCGGCGTGGGTCTGCAGACCGACTTCGAGCTGCCGCCGGGCCTGCTGCATACGCAGGGCGAGAACACCATCGCCATCGCTTCGTGGAGCACGGCACCGGACGGCGGCCTGGGCGAGGTGTCACTGGTACGCCAGGGCAACTACCGCACGTCGCTGAAGCCACGTGCGATAGCGGCGCCGGATGGCCGTGAAGCGCGGCCGTGACCCGGTATCAGTTCCCCACCACAGCAGTTCGATATACGTGCCGTCCGCACCGCCCAGCGAGACGGTCTGCGTGGCCGTGCGGTAGTCCGCCGGCTGCGCGAACAGGATATTGGGCACGAAGGTTTGCGGATTGCGGTCGTACAGCGGGAACCAGCTGGACTGCACCTGCACCATGATGCGGTGGCCGGGCAGGAACGCATGGTTGGCATTGGGCAGGCTGAAGTCGTAGGCCAGCGGTACATTCGGCGTGATCGCCTTGCCGACGGTGAAGCCCTCGCGATACCGGCCGCGGAAGATATCCATGGCGATGCCCAGCTGGTAACCGCCCATCTCGGGCTGCGCGGCCACCTGGTCCGGATAGACGTCGATCAGCTTAACCACCCAGTCGCTGTCCGTGCCGGTGGTACTGGCCACCAGATGCACCGTCGGCTCGCCGCTGATGCGCACGGGGGCGGTCAGCACGGGGTGGTGAACGTCAGCACATCGGGACGCGACGATGCGTTGCGCTGGTCGCTGGTCAGCCAGTGCTGCCAGCCCGTGCCGGACATCGTACCGACGGGCCGCGGGCGATAGGGCACCGGATGCGCCGGGTCGGAGACGTATTGCGCCGTGCCGGCGGGCTCGCCCGCACTGCCGCCGAGCACCAGCGACCCGTTCACGCCGGGGCGCAGGCGAGTGGGCGTCGCGGTGCCCTTGCCATCCATCGGCCACGACGGGCCCGTTTCCCAGCGATTGTCGCCGGTGACATAGGCATTGACCGGCGCGGTGCTGGCCGGGCCGTCCTTCAGGTACTGCGCAAGGAACGGCCGAAGGATCTTCTGGCGAAAATACAGCGCCGTGTCGGAGCCGAAGCGCACGGCACCCAGGCTGGAGCCGTCGCCGACCTCCTGCCCGTGGAACCACGGCCCGGCGACGAGGAACAGCTTGTGCGCATCGTCGTGCGGCTTCATCGCCTTGTAGACGGCGAACGCACCGTAGATGTCTTCCTGGTCCCACAGGCTGGCGACCAGCATGGTCGGCACGGCAACGGGCTCGCGCGCCAGCGCCTTGTCCACGGCCTGCCCCGACCAGAACGCATCGTAGGCCGGGTGGGCCGCCAGCTTGTTCCAGAAGCCGAGCTGTTCCATGCCGTACTGCTTGGCGATCGCGCCGGCGGAGACGCCCTCCAGGAAGAACTGGTAATCGTCCGCGTAGTTGGACCACCACTTGTGTGCGTTCTTGCGCGATGCGGTCTGCTCGTAGATGTATTCGAGGTTTTGCTGGCGGAAGGCACCGTGGTGGAACCAGTCGTCGCCCATCCAGCCGTCCACCATCGGGTTCATCGGCACCGCCGCCGACGGAACCTGCATCACCAGCCTCAGCGTTCGAACCCATCGTAGGAGATACCCAGGATGGCGACACGCCCGTTGCTTTCCGGCACGTGCTTCACCAGCCAGTCGATGGTGTCGTAGGCGTCGGTGGAGTCGTCCACCGGCGTGGGGTTGAGCGGGCCGCGCAGGGGGCGGTTCATCACGTAATCGCCCTCGGAACCGTACTTGCCGCGGATATCCTGCACGACGCGGATGTAGCCGTCCTGCACGAGCACATCGCTGGCGTCGTCGTCGTGGCTGACGGCCACGCCCAGGTGCCCGCTCTCCACCGCGCTGGTCATCTCGGTCGCGTCGTAGGGCGTGCGCGTGAACAGGATGCCCGCATGCGTGGCGCCCCGCGGCACCAGGATCACCGTGTGCAGCTTCACGCCATCGCGCATGGGGACCATCACGTCGCGCGAGTCGTAATCGAAGGCGTCGCGCGCCGGCTTGAACGTGGCCGGGGTTTCGCTCGGCAGCGCCGCATAGGTGCCCTTGGCGGGCGGTGTGTCGCCGGCGATGGCGGGAGCGGCAAGCGCGATCGACAAGGCCACGGCCAGCAGGGAGTAGCGGAGCGTCGGGAGGGCTTTCAAGAAGGCGGGTCCTGGTTGGGTGGAGAACTACTGGCACGTGGCGGGCATGCGGCCCACCGCATCGCGGATCTGTACGGCGGCGACATCCGCCTGGCCGGCCTGCGCGCACAGCGAACGCACGCGCTCGCGGCCCTGGGCACGCAGGCCCGCGCATTGCCATGCACGGGGTGCATCCAGCGGCAGGACGGCATAGGCCACCTTGCCACATTCGTCGCGCGCGCGGTCGGCCAGCGGGCGGTTCGTGAATTCCTGCGGTATCACCGCCATCGACGGATCGAAATAGCTGTCGGGAAACGCGGCGGCATAGCGCTCCGTGTCCACCGTCTGCGTGAAGCGGCCGATGGTCAGTGCGAACGGTCCGTTGCATGGCGCGCGCGCGGCTACGTCACGCACCGCCGCCAGCAGGTCGGTGCGCCCTGTGGGTTGCGTGCCGATCGCTTCGGTCACGCCCGAGAGCATCGGCAGCCGTGCCTGTGCCGCCATGGCGGCCAGCTCATGGGCATGCGCCGGCTGGCACTGCGTACGCACCGACGCCACGACGAGGAACACCACGTCGTCCGCGAACGCGGCGCTGTCCTGCAGGAGCGGCCCCAGACGTTCCGTCCCGGCGCCACGGGCAACGACTGCGGGAACCGGGACCGGCGGCGGCTCGACCCGCACGCGCGGTGCCCGGTCGCTGTCGATCCGATCGCCCGCCACCCCCTCGTCGGTATGCCAGGACAGCAACATGGCCAGCGCCGTGCCACGACGCCCGCCACCAGCATCCAGGCACGACCGCGACGGAGGGACGTCATTCGAACGCGCGTCGCAGGCGCTCGTCGTCGTCGTTGCGGTACGGTTCCAGGGTGGCGTCCTCCATCGTGTACGCCGACGAGGCCATGGCGTTCTGGGTCACCTGCGTGCGCATGACGCCCTTGAGCGTGACCGGGTCGTACAGGCTGGGCGTGTCGATCCCCTGGCTCAGGCGCACGTGCACCAGCATGTTCGGCGGCGGGGGCGGTACATGGATGCACGCGCCATAGAACGGCACGAAGAAGAACTCGATCATCTTGCCGTCGTCATCCGATTCCAGCGGCACCACATAGCCGGGCAGCCGGATCTTCTTGCCGTCCAGCGCGGCCACGGTGTGCAGCGTACCGACCTGCTTCATCCGCTGGTTGCCGACGTGCAGCACCGGCGGCGCGTCTTCCAGCGCCTTGAAATCCTCCGGCGGCACCATTTTGCTCCAGTCGAGGTCGGCGAAGCCGTTCTCGTCGACGGGGCCGAGCAGGGCCGCGCCGGGCGGCGCACTCGCCTTCGCCACGCCATGGGCGGTGGCGTAGGCATTGGCGGCGGCGATACCTTCCGCGCCCGCTTTTGCGCGTTCCCGACGCCTTGATCGGCGGCGGCCTGCGCCTGGGCCAGGGCCGATGTGGCGGCACTGGCCGGCGCCGATGCGGTGTCATCGGCACCGCGCGAGCATGCCGCGGTCAGCAACAGCACGGCGACGGCCAGGCCGCATGCGCGCGCGATCACAGGCGCACCTGCAGGCCGTCGGCCAGCGAACGGCGATAGGCGATCCATCCCGGTATACATCCGGACAGGGAGCCGAGCACGAGTACGCCCAGCAGCAACCATCCCTCCTGCGGCGACGGCGTGGCGTCCAGCACCAGGCCCGCGTTCGCCAGCACATAGTCGTGCGCCATGCCCGTGGCGACGAACAGCAGCAGGCAGCCGGCCAGCATGCCGGCCAGGGTCAACAGCGTGCTCTCGGCCACCAGCAGCGCGAAGACGGTGCGGGTGGAGGCGCCCACCGCACGCAGCACGGCCATCTCGCGGCGACGTTCGTTGAGCATGCCGAGCAGGGCCGTGAGCATGCCGCACATGCCGACCAGCACGACCATGGCGCTGACCAGCGCAGCGCGTTTTCCGCCGTGCCCAGCAGGTGCCACAACTCACCCAGCGCTACGCCGGGCAACACTGCCAGCAGGGCTTCGTCTGGGTACTCGTTCAGGCGCGCTGCACGGCGAAGGCGGACAGCCGGAGTGCAATCCCACCAGGCAGGCGGTGATCGCGCGCGGGGTCAGGTCCATGTGGCGGGCCTGGTCGGCACTGGAGGCCATGCCCGGCAGGCGCACGCCGGAACGCCAGTCCACGTGGATCGCCTCGATGGCTTCCAGGCTGACCGCGATGGTCGCATCCACGGGCGTGCCGGTCGGTGCGAGCACACCGGCGATACGGAACGGCTTATCGGAATGCAGCGCCGTGGCAGGACCGCCCAGACCATGCGCCAGCACGATCGTGTCGCCCACCGCATAATGCAGGCGCCGGCCACCTCCGCGCCGATCACCGCGTCGTACAGGTCGTTGAACGGATGACCGGAGGCGAAGGTCAGCGGCTTGCGCGCACCGTAGCGGTAATGCACGAAGAAATCGGTGGTGGTGCCGGTCACCCGGTAGCCGCGGTGGGAATCGCCCAGCGACAGCGGCACCGTCCACGCCACCTCGGGCATGGCGCGGATGTCCTGGTACGTTTTCCAGGTGATGTTGTTGGTGGCCTCGCCGACATGGAACACGGCGTACAGCAACAGGTTGACCGGACCCGACCGTGCGCCCACCAGCAGATCGGTACCGGACACGGTGCTGGCGAAACCCTCCCGTGCATCGGTGCGTACCCGCTCAACGCCGAGCAGAAGAAACACACTCAGCGCAATGGTGAGCACCGTGAGCGCCACGCCGGCGCGACGCTGGCGCAGGCTTTTCAACGTAAGGCGAAGGATGTTCATCAGGCGACCATCTGGTGGGAGGGTGCGTTGCCGAGGGCAAGCGCGCGATCGAAATGCGTGGCCAGCGCCATGTCGTGGCTGACGAACACCACGCCGGTGCCGTGCCGCGTGCACTCGCTCAGCAGCAGCTCCAGGAACGTGTCGCGCGCCTGGGCATCCAGTGCCGAGGTCGGCTCGTCCGCCACCACCAGTTCAGGGCCGCCGATCAACGCACGCGCCGCTGCGACACGCTGCTGTTGACCGACACTCAGTTCGCCTGTCTTTCGTCGCGAGAGCGTGCGCTGGTCCAGCCCCAGCGCACCCAGCAGGCGCGCCGCCTCGAAACGCACCGCGCCGGCCTTCGCCGTCCGCGTGCGCGACCACGCGCAGCCGAGCAGCACGTTCTCGATCGGGTCCAGGAACGGCAGCAGGTTGAACTGCTGGAAGATGTAGCCGAGATGGTCGGCCCGGAAGCGATCGCGCGCCGACGGGCCCAGCGACGACAGGGACGTGCCCAGCACCTCGACCTCGCCCGCGCTGGGCTTCAGGACACCGGCGATCAGGCCGAGCAGCGTGCTCTTGCCGCTTCCACTGGGCCCGCACAGGAACAGCCGCTCCCCACGGGCCACTTCGAAGTCGTCCAGCATCAACACGGCGTCCGACGATGGCCACGCGAATCGAAGCCCGCGGCAACGCAATACACCATCCCACGGCCGCTCGTTCATGACGCCATCTCAACTTGTTATGTTATACATAAGTTACATGACCTGCCTCGCACCGCGCCAGCCCTCCCGCGCATTCGACCGCTTCGCTTCCTTCTGGGCCATCGGCTGCGCCATCCATTGCCTGGCCCTCCCCCTCGTGCTGTTCGCGGTGCCGTCGCTTTATCTTGCGCTGTATTCCTTCCATGCCCCCCACCGGGCACTGGCCATGGCACTACTGCGGCTGATCAGTCTTGAGCCCTGGTTCGTGGGCGCGGGAGCCCTCATCAGTGCCGTGGCGATGGCGCGCGGCGCCTGGCACCACCGACGCGCCGGCCCCGCGCTGCTGGCGGTGGCCGGCATCCTCGCGTTGTTCGGTTCGTGGTATTTCGCGGGCCTCGTGGTGGATGGATGCATCCCTTGGGTGTGGCCTGCGGAGCCAGCGCCCTCGTCGTCGCACACGCCTGGAATCTCAGGCATTTGCGGCCGTTCGCTGCGCGGAAACGGCAAGCGTTGGAAAAACTGACGGCGTCGGTTGTGTTCATACAGGATTTCGCACGCACAATCGCTCGTACAGGTCGCGGCCAAGGCGACCGATGGGGGGTGCGGCCCGCAGGCCGACGCCGTGTAGCGAATCATGTAAGGAGACGAACATGCAGGATGCGGAACCGAAACGGATCTCGCTAGGCGCACTGATTGCGATCGCGGCGGCGTATGCCGCCTGCTACGAACTGACGCAGCATGTCTCGTTTTCCCACTGGAATCTCTCGTCGGGCCTTCGGCTGTCGGCGTTGTTACTGGTGCCACGTCGCTACTGGCCGGCACTGCTGCTCGGTGAAACGCTGCCGGTCATCGAGCATCCGTGCTGTTCGCGCCCGCGTTCGGGATGAACTGGGCCATGATCACGGGCATACCGGTGATCGCGCTTTGCATGCCGGTGGTGGCGCTGGTGCGTCGGAAACTGGCCCTGCATCGTCCGGACGGCTCGCTCAACATCGGCCTGATCCTGGCCACCACACTGGTATGTGCCGTGCTCAATGCCGG